>OX463856.1:23131652-23184889 GCA_949825065.1 Odontocerum albicorne
ATAGGGGTTTTCAAGTACCCTTTATAATAAATGAGTCATTTTCATAAGACTAGGTCGATTGTTTCATCAAAAGGCTTGTTTTTTTAAAGAAAACGTACGTTGTTTGAATAACGGACGTTCAACAAATAAAATTATTTTCTTTTTAGTTGAGATAAATATGTTATTATGTTTTGTAAAATAACAGTATCTTTTTTAGTTGTATACTAACTAAGCAGTTTAATCTAAGCTTAGGTCACTTATAGGTATTTTTTAATAAAGCCTTACGTTTGTTTTCTTGAATATTTGAGTATTGTTTAAAGTCTTGATAATAAAAAAAACACTTTTTATTATAAGTCCGCAATGATAGATGCAATGTTAATGGAATGAAATTATACAATTCGCAGATGAAAGTCCAAATATAAATGGATGTACAGTTTTTTACAGTAAAAAAGTTTTCATTTAACTTGACTGTGAGTACATATTATATGAATGCTAAAATAATGTTAATGGGATGTTTTTTTTGAAAAGTATTTTTTAGGGTTTTAATTTTAACGTGAATATTTGGAATAAATTTTTGAATGTTAAAATTTATTCATTCGTTCATATCTAATGTACTCTTCAAAATATTTGCATTAGTAATGTAGGCGTGGCGTGGTAAGCGTGGCTGAGAAACAACTTGTCTTTGGCGTCATTGGTCAATACTTTGAGTTTTAAAAAACGCTAAAACATCACTCGTCATATTTAGTCGCAATATAACCGCACGTGGAAGGTAAAATAACTTTTTCAAATATTACGTCGTTTTTATTGTCTATTCCGTTAGATTCTGAAACCAACTACCAGCTACAATAGTATAAGTCTCGCACCATCGCTCAGGTTAGTTACGAGCACATCTCATCATATTCACTTATACCTTGGACCTTTCCGCTTATACTGTAGCAATTTTGGTCCTTATTGACATTTTAAAACTATGAAAATATCGATCCAATTACTACATTACTCAGTTTTAGGAAAAGTCAAAAATCTTACAAATTAATCTCAAAAGAAGAAAACATCCCTCCTGGCATCGTCAGTACCGCCCAAGCGTGCGAATATATGAATAGAATAAAACAGGTGAACATTTTTTTATCAATTGTTAACTATTATAATATTTATATATTATTTAAAGTTAAGGCATTAACACTGTGGAGGTTTAAAGACATACTAATTTTAGTTCAACACTGTTTATTCCACTTTATAGAACTGTATAACCCTACCAGTTTCAAGGTTTTGATCTCATCAACAGGAGAGCATAAACGAGAGTTCTCATTAGATTGAGCCCTACTTACGGGCATGTACCACGCAAGTCAACCCTTATATTACTCTAGTCTTTCTTCATACATTCATCAAAAACTTATTTAAGAAATCGGAAATGTTAAAAAAATGCTAGAATAGATATCTAGATGATGCTAGAATAGATAGCTAGAATATAAATCGTCATTTACTGTCCATGCAGTGATACTCTGGAATCAGTTACAAACCAATATAAGACTCGCTCCGTCCTTGGCATGCTTTAAGAAGCGACTGAAAACACTTTCATTCCTGATTTTTCTTTTCCTTACCTCTCCACCATCCTTTCCTTTCCTTTTGATTGATGATATCTCACTTTATATGAAAAATAATGTTCGGGTGATTGTCCGTCTTTGTGGGGTTCGTGGGCATGTTCTCGCGTATATGTTTATGGATTTCGTGGGGATGGATAGTCATTTGAATGATTTATGCGACCATGTAACTTGCTTCATTTACTTTTGTCTGGTTGGTTGGAAGAGATTGCCACCTGGCAATAAACCCGACAGATTGTATTGCAATAAAAGTGTTAAATAAATAAAAAAAAAAATAGATGAACATTAAATATAACACCACTAATTCTAGATTGCGTACAAGTATTGTTTTATATTCTATTTTATTTTTCGTATATTACCCTTCACTATTCCGAATTAGGAATTGAGGCACATTGAAAAGTGTGACAATAAGCGAGTCCGATAAGCTGTTCTGGCCCCAATAAACGAGTCACTGGGTTTAAAACCTCTGCAGTTGGCACGGCACTCACGGTTCGTCCTTTAACGTGTTCACTGCCACTCGGCAAGTGCAAGTTTTGTTGCCAGACGAACAATTTTACCAGACTGATACCCTTTTTTATGGGTACCAATGTAAATCGAACTCGAAACTCCCGGGTGTAATCAAGAATGTAACCACTAAGCTATGAAGGTTGTCAGCTTTTATTATTGGAAGTATCTTACTTAATTATTTTTTCTTAGTCTTAGAAGTCGGTGACATATTGTGTGTCAAAATATGAATCCACTTTTACAAAGTTCACTGTATTTGGAGTAACGATTAATTTTTAACTATTTTTGAGTACCTACTAAACTCTGAATGCTGAATTAATAAATATTTAAACTCAAAAGACGGCGCTGAAATGAAAACTTCTGTTTTGATAAAATAAAGGAGAATTTCAAACCTTTTGATTTATTTTAATATAGTACATTTACTTTTAATGTTTCATAATGGTATCACGAAAACATTTTGAATATTCTCATTAAATCTTAATTGTCGGCATTGATTGATATAATGACGCTTTACAATTCATTATCAAAGGATATATTTTTCGCAATAAAAATCCAAGAAAAATTGCGCACTTGAATAAAATAATTACGGTGTTTAGCTTGTAAAACCATTTTTTCATTCGCACCATTCTAGTGATTCAAACGTATGAAAGAGCATGGTCGGGAAAAAAATATTATCTTCGGCTCAAGCTAGAAAGAAAGTCTTCGACTTAGTTAACAACCACTGGAGTGGGCAGGGATCTCGCAGTTTGTTATTGCAATTATAACAACATTACTGCATGTATAGAGATTACAAACAATAGAATATTGTCACACCTCTTTCCTATTTTAAAACAATATTAGGTTGTACACATTTCAATATTTAAATTAATTATAAAACATTACCATCATATGAGGTATGACACTCCCGTTCAGGTCAGCCGGTTTCTTAAAGAGGCAAGAACTCTTTAGATCTCTGGGGTTTGTTGGGTTCCTTTGACTCTGAATAACTCTCTCTCAACTCTCGCAGGGACAGGCGACACAATTAAACAAGTAAAATTTGGAATGAAACAGTTTATTATATTGTAAAAAAAAGAAAAAAAAGAAAAAAAATGTATAAAAAAAACTTGACGAATGTCAAGAAAAAAAGTTTAAAATTGGCAAGAAAAAAATGTGTTGTATTTAGCAAAGGAGATTTCAATAACAATTTGAAATTACTTTACTCGGTGGGTTTTTAGCGTGGCGACGAAATCCAGCATTGAAATTAAAGGAATAATATTCACCCGTAATTAAAGATGGCGTCCTGGGCTTCTGCGATACACGAAGAAAAACTAGTCAGGCTGTCCTCGGTAGAAACACTATTTCTGGACAGACGTCCTAACCATATCTTATCTGAAGGCACCAGAGGGCTCCTCGTGGAAGTTCGGGCCTTTTATAGGCACTTGCGAGAAAGAGAGGCTACACGTACTCATTCTCACTTAAAATAATAGTTTCGATAGTAACGTCATAGATATGATACTTTACTTTTAAAAGACAATTGAGATCGGTGTCTCTTACAATTCATCAAAAGGGTATATCGTCTAGACAGAATTTATTGCTTCCTTGAGCACTGGATTTTTATGACCCTGTTTTTGTCTTCTCAGTCGTTTACCGATGGTCTTACAATTTCCATCTTTACAAAACAGAATTGAATTTATTTTAAACCCTTTTCCTAAACAAACAATGACCATGGAATTCTTTACAATCCGAATGTAGTTTTACAACCCGAGCCGACCACCTGAGTTGGCGGTGCACTATTTCATTTGTATCACCAAAACAAAATTTAATTTATTATAGGCCCCTTTTCCTAAACAAACAATAACCATGGGATTCTTTACAATCCAGGATATAATCTTGTACTCCAAAGCGGTGAGCACTTAAGATAACCTCTTTTTTCTATTGACTTAATCTTAGCGACAGTATTAGAAATATACTAAATTATTTTGCTTCGAGAAACATGTTTCAGGAGCATGAAATGTTGCGAATTTAGTATTGGGGAGGTGAACTATGTAATTTATTAAATACAGTCCTGACACCCCACCCTAAGTTACCGAAAGAACAAAAAAAAACAACAAACAAAAAAAAAAAAAATTATCCTCCGTATATCACAGACGCATCAGTCCGAGGGATGTTTCTAAGGAGCGAGGGGTGTATGTACCCCTCACCGGATACGGTTTCGTGGCCGATTTATCTCTAGTCAGCATTTGCCATAGGTGTAGTCTTAATTGGTGTAAGACCGACCACGAGGAAGGAAACCACGTAAACCTTTTCCTTGACTAGGGTCCTAAACAATTTAACATCAACACATAGCCGGTTATACAGGAGCGGGGAACACTCCTCCCCAACTCCTTACACACAAAAAAAAAACAATACACAATGTTACAAGATTACAGGAAATTGATACAAAACAAAACAATACACAAAGGTACAAGATTACAGGAAATTGATACAAAACAAAACAATACACAATGGTACAAGATTACAGGAAATTGATACAAAACAAAACAATACACAATGGTACAAGATTACAGGAAATTGATACGATATTAATAAAATCAAATCACACACAAAAAGAAATTACAATAATATTATACAATCTGGCAATACAATTAACAAAATATTAAACAGCAAGGTCAACTAACAATCAAATGTTGACCAAGAGGGAAACAAATCAGTTAAGCCATTCTCTCATTACAATATTCTGAGAAATGGACACAGCTTAGCCAAAAATAATAAAACAAATCTGCAGTCTTCTCCCAAAGGCCGACTTTAGTGGGTTCACTGCAGGTCACGGGCCAACCTATGAACCAGCTGATCTTCAAAGGTGATTCCTGAAATTCTCCCCTTTCAATGTGGATTCCGTCCAACCAACCACCCACATGGCTCAACACAAAATTACAACTTCACTACCCTTGATACACCAAAGACAATACTTTACAACACAATCTTTTCTTCGCCCTTCCCTATACTGCACAGTCGGGAACTGATAAATTTTAAAGCGGCCCCATATCACGGGCGCTTTCCACAATACGACCGCCCCTGGCTTACAGCACAAGGCGGTCCAAACTTCCGGCCACTTCCGGGCGAAATGACAACAACAATGATAACAATAAATTTCGCAAGCCAATATTATCATTTTTAAATCTCAAGAGGTTCACACAGAACCTTACACGTTGAGTTTCAAATATCCTATTGTTCACACAGAACTTAACTAGGGTTTATATCTCCTTAAGTTCACACCGAACTTTACACATATCTAAGGTTTCCTCAGACTCCAAGGTCTGGACAACCGTTGCAGCAACAATTCACCACCACATAGAATGGTAACTGTATAAATGGACCCTTAGTCCACTAATAAAAGGAAAAAACATAATACAAAATTGGCGAGATGCCCCGGCTGAAAGCAGGACGCGTCTACGGACCCCCAGAACAGAGCCAAGAATCACGTGATACCACATACACAACTATGGTCATCTAGGATCCGGGCGACAGACACGCGACCCTCACGAACCGAAGCTACCTTAGCCCGAAACGTGTACATAACAGAACATATCTGTATTCGCAATTGCTAATATGGGTTCATGAGGCCCGTGATGGAGACACACAGCAATCCATCCCAGATGTATTCTCAGGCCATCTTCAAAACCTTTCTCGGTTGGGAGGCTAGCTTCTCCCAACCCGGACTCTTAAGGCTGCCCAAGGCCTCTCGGTGATTCACACCGAGCCAAAGTAAGGAGACAATAATAAACAACAAAAAACTGGGAATTCAATTTACCGAGCGAGACCCACCATACGTCCGACCACAAGGGCACGGGTTCGTTTCGAGATTTCACTATCCAAGAAACGCAGCCCCCAGTCATAACGCATGCTGCCAACGCTACAGTAACCAGAGCTCTTATCCCAAAACTCAAACAGAGCAAACAATACAACGGTAATCATCTTAACAGTTACATAAAATCAGTACAAGTTCAAAGCTGAACAAAAATACAACGGCAATTACCGTAACAGTTACATAAATTCTGTCAAAGTTCATTCGAGAACGCACCATACTCTTATCCTTATTCCTCCCAGCAGCACCACTACGACCTCCGCATTACCCATAAACCTTTCATTGCGCTGCCTCACAGACTAACTTGCGACCCCGTACTCGGTGAGTGCTTTGACAGAACAAAATATTTTATAACATTTTACACAACAACAACAAAAAAATAATTCATTTTTATTTCAAAGTATATACTCCACACTCAACAGGAGTCGACTCGTCAACAAGATGACTTACTTCAATACTATAGCCCTTCAACACCGTGGAATGCTACACTTCCCCTACAAGAAAACTCCGAACACATCAACGGCTAATATCATCATGGAACCCCGTCCAAAAACTAACATTTACTGCGTGCAACTATCCGAAACGGATATTCCACTGTACCATCTGTACAACTTTTTCCAAAATTCAACTCGGTGGAAAGCAACACCTACTCCATAGCTACTGAACTGAATTGAACAATTCTGAATAATTCTACTACTAAACAATTCTACTGCTATTAAACTTACGGACCACTGTCCAGCGATAGCATTAGCGCAAAGCAATTATCCACGATGGATACTCTACTGAATCCTCAGTACAATCTTTGGAACGCTACTCCCGGGGGAAGGGTACACCCCTCCGTTAAGAAGTTCGGAATACCTCACGAATTCTTACCAGATAAGACAACAATTAGGAAGACAATCCTACCCCAATACGAAATTCGGAAGACTTCCAAGAATGTCTTCACTTAATGCCCTAATCTACGGAGTCAATAATTCCGATAGGGAATCTAATGAGTAAGTAACAATTACCACTAATTAAACCCCAACAGCTGTCAGGTAACCCATACCTGAGCTCGCATTACACAAGAGCAATTTGATCCTGAACCTAATACGTGTACCTTCTACCAACGGTACTAATCATCTATGTATTACATGAATTCTTACTTCAGAAGGACCTAAGTCCTTCGTTGAGATACATATAATCCTACCCTAGGCTCTCAGCATTCCGCCACTCGTGGTCTAGGCTCAGGTTCATTGAACGCCAGGTATTCTTTGGTGAAGTCACCGGGTTGAATACCAGCCCATACATAAAACATATGGAAATGAATCCATACGAGATTGCCCACGGCCAGCTCACCTATTCATTCACCCTTGTGCAATAATAAATTCGCACCGGTGACGTCACTTGACATACTAAACTGTCATTCACCAAGGAACCCGACAGTGTATACCCTCAAGGTATATAACAAAATATTTAATTTAATTATTTTACGAACCATTTTCCTAACCATGAATGACTCCCAATTAGGCACTGACGAACCCATCACTACACTGTCAACTATCAGCTCATCTATAATCCACCCGGGCACAGAAGCTGTGCTCAGGACCGGACCCATCTTATATGTTCGCGTCCTTATCGTGTGACGACGGACTCACCGCATAAGGTCTATTCTAAGCTATACTGTATTCAATAGTCAATTTACAGTATATATGCAACTGCTAAACTTCTACCGTCTTCTTATAAGAGAATAACCCCTGTATTCCTTCCTTCTTACAAGACAAGAATGATACATTTAATAATTTGACTCCAGGTCACGCTTTCTAGTTCCAACCGAGTTCCAACCGTGCTCCCAACTCCGTTTCTGGTAAAACGAACAGAAATTTTTTTTAATCTCCCAGCTATCATCTAGCCACGCTTTCCAGTCTACAATGAGAGAATACACTATTAACTCTCCTGTTACTACAACGACAACGAATGCTACACTCTACCTCATGTCACCTGACCACGTTCTCTAATTTCAAAAGAGATAACACAAACTAACTCGTTCGTTATTAAAACAAAAAAGAGTGCTATAATCGAACTCTGGTCTCCTGGCCACGTTCTCTAATTTCAAAAAAGGATAACACAAACTAACGATTTCTTTGTTACGCCGACAAAGAGTTCCATTCTCGAGTAGTGGTCACCCGACCACGCTCTTTAGTTTTCTAATGAGAGAATACTCAACTACGATCTCCCTATTACGACGAGAAACAGTTCTATACTCGACTACTGGTCACTCGACCACGCTCTTTAGCTTCTAAAGAGAAAATACACAAATAACTCTACCGTTATTGTAACAACAAAGAGGCTATACTCTATTTATCACTTGGCCATGCTCCTTTTACGTGCTTTGACTACGAGAATCCGGACTAATTCTCTCCTGACTTTTATGACATAGAATGGTTTACTCTACTACCGATTACCTGGCCACGCTCTTAAGTAAAAGGAAGCGAGGCGAGATCCTTTATCTTCCCTAATTACTAGCTCGAAAACTGAGCAGAGTTTTCACAAATCCTCAACTAATGACGACTGGAAACAGACAATCTCTGCGCCATCTTTATGCTATCACTTCTTACACCCGTGATAATTCGTTATCTGACAAGGGTGGCTCTAAAGAATGGTTTTAAATTCCCTATTCATGGAATATAATCTGTAAGGGACTCAACTGTTTCCATACATAAGCCTGTCTAGTCTGCGCTTTATCCTCAAGTCCTCCGACCCATACCCTTCTAGGAAAACTCTATTGACTAAATGACAATCACTACCTGCTTAACCTTAATTCTGAGAAGGTAAAGGCTGCATCTCTTAGAAACTCCTACAAGATTGAATGAAATCTGCTTACCTTTATCTCAAGGACAAGCCAAATCTTTTGTACCCATTGTACTGATGCAAAACAAAAGAATCTATTTAAAACGAAATTCCTTTCGAATTTCTAAACCAACCGTGCTATACAGATGCATTGACAGAACAAAGGAATCATCCCAAAACCCTTTTCCTACCGAGACCCATAAACCACTTCGTTAACAAATGTATCGATACAAAGACAAAAGAATTCAACCAAACGAAATTCGATCCAGACCCGATAACAAACTTCTCTATCAAAAGATATGGACACGAGAACAATGAGTTTATCTAAACGTAATTCCACTCAGTGTTTACGAACAGCGTATATGGCTACCAGTAAAATACAACAACCATACTTCATACACTGTGACAATAGTACTGGAAACTAATCTGCTAAAAGTTAAGCGCTCTCTCCAGTTCGCCTAGCAATACTTCGCGCGTGTGATTTCGTGTTGTAAAAACACAAAAAAAAGAACTTCTAGAACTTTCTTTCTTACTAAATTATTTAAAACAAACTAAACCGTCCTCTTGATCAAGGCTCACTTTACAACCCTAACCATCTTCAATTCCGCTTTTTTTTTTTTTTTACAATATTTACTGCTTGACCCGCTGCACCGATAACAAAATAAACTATCCATAATTATGACGCAATTCCTCCTTTTGCCTTTGACTTTGAAAATTACTAAACCGAACACTGCAATTTTAACTATTAATTATTCCTAAACAAAATCCGTAAACCGGATCACTAGCGCGATTGAAACATTATTTACGGAAGTTACCTTCTTTCAAGGTGAGATTGATCTCAATTAACCAGGAACCAATTCTTGTTCAACTGGAATATTCTACGATTTCAAAACACTAATTATCGTCATTCAATTGACCACTGAGATAATAATTATTATTTATTCTAAAACAAAATTCGTAAACTGGATCATTTACGCGATTGGAATATTTCTTACAAAAGTAGGGCGCATATAACACTTTGCCCAGCCCATCTCCTTTCAAAGATGAGCTGGAGCTTAATCCACGTGGAATTTCATTCTTTTTAAGCCTGACTATCCACGAAATACCACACCAGTCCTATTTACAATTCTCTGACCGCGCACTTCTTTTCTTGCAAACAGGGAAGCAGAATGAAGAGATCTTCCCTCGGCCTTAATTGGATACATTGCAACAATAAAACAATAGGACAAAAGGCCCAACCGAAGCAAATCAAGACCTTACTAACAAAACAACAATTCTAACTCGATCGTTTTGTTAAACAAACAAGGTTTCTCTAAACAACGTAGTTCAAATTTACAAACAACTATAGACCAAAATGTAGTTCAATCTCTATAAGCAACTATATCGTTTATAGATCCATTACCGAAAGAAACTATTCAATGCCTGATTCGGCCATTGAACCAGGATCGAAACCAAAAATAACTTGCTCCAACGGAATCTTTTTAAGTAAAAGAGGAATCTAACTTAAGCGAAACTTCTACTTCTTTGCAATATTAAACCGTTGAAATTCTCCATATTTCGACAAACCGAGCACCAAGAAATGATTAATCCTTGAAAGAAAACCCGAAAAACTGGGCCAACTGAACAGCGAATTATTTCACGAAAGATAGGCGTTTCGTGCGCTTTGCCTACCCACGAACTCTCTTAATATGAGATTGGGCTCAAATAAAACGGAACACAATTCTCTTTACAACGAAATATTTTAGCGAACGTTAACTAGAAAATCTATTCTTTCTCCTCTCACGATTAACTAAAAATCTATTCACGATTCGTTAATAAACAACTTTAAAACAGTTTAACCAAAATGAAGCCCGTATACACGTGAGAACAAAATAGAGAAAACAAACGGTCACACAAAAAAATACATATAAAACACTTTCCTGAAAATAAATTGTTACTTAAAACACACAAAACAAATTATAAATAAAAACCTTGTCCAACGAGAAATCAGAAATACCAGAGTAAAATACGCCGCACGTTCGGGCGTCAATATGTCACACCTCTTTCCTATTTTAAAACAATATTAGGTTGTACACATTTCAATATTTAAATTAATTATAAAACATTACCATCATATGAGGTATGACACTCCCGTTCAGGTCAGCCGGTTTCTTAAAGAGGCAAGAACTCTTTAGATCTCTGGGGTTTGTTGGGTTCCTTTGACTCTGAATAACTCTCTCTCAACTCTCGCAGGGACAGGCGACACAATTAAACAAGTATAATTTGGAATGAAACAGTTTATTATATTGTAAAAAAAAGAAAAAAAAGAAAAAAAATATATTAAAAAAACTTGACGAATGTCAAGAAAAAAAGTTTAAAATTGGCAAGAAATAAATGTGTTGTATTTAGCAAGGGAGATTTCAATAACAATTTGAAATTACTTTACTCGGTGGGTTTTTAGCGTGGCGACGAAATCCAGCATTGAAATTAAAGGAATAATATTCACCCGTAATTAAAGATGGCGTCCTGGGCTTCTGCGATACACGAAGAAAAACTAGTCAGGCTGTCCTCGGTAGAAACACTATTTCTGGACAGACGTCCTAACCATATCTTATCTGAAGGCACCAGAGGGCTCCTCGTGGAAGTTCGGGCCTTTTATAGGCACTTGCGAGAAAGAGAGGCTACACGTACTCATTCTCACTTAAAATAATAGTTTCGATAGTAACGTCATAGATATGATACTTTACTTTTAAAAGACAATTGAGATCGGTGTCTCTTACAATTCATCAAAAGGGTATATCGTCTAGACAGAATTTATTGCTTCCTTGAGCACTGGATTTTTATGACCCTGTTTTTGTCTTCTCAGTCGTTTACCGATGGTCTTACAATTTCCATCTTTACAAAACAGAATTGAATTTATTTTAAACCCTTTTCCTAAACAAACAATGACCATGGAATTCTTTACAATCCGAATGTAGTTTAACAACCCGAGCCGACCACCTGAGTTGGCGGTGCACTATTTCATTTGTATCACCAAAACAAAATTTAATTATTATAGGCCCCTTTTCCTAAACAAACAATAACCATGGGATTCTTTACAATCCAGGATATAATCTTGTACTCCAAAGCGGTGAGCACTTAAGATAACCTCTTTTTTCTATTGACTTAATCTTAGCGACAGTATTAGAAATATACTAAATTATTTTGCTTCGAGAAACATGTTTCAGGAGCATGAAATGTTGCGAATTTAGTATTGGGGAGGTGAACTATGTAATTTATCAAATACAGTCCTGACAATATTGTTAACAAATCCATCTTTTTTTACCAGGCTGAGCCTGTTTTATTTTGGGTATAAGAGGGAACTGAATCCGTAACTACTGGCAGGAAGTTAATCGTCTTACTAACTAGGCCACGGAAGTTGTCAATAGTCAAGTCGTCAGGTAGAAAATTGTGTCCACTGTATCACAATGGATGTATACTTCTGTTATTTTTCCTATCGAAAGAAGGTTGGCTACAGTAAATAAGGTTAACGTAGTACTTAATGTGATATACAACCACCGCACTTTATTAACAGTAGCAAAAATGACGGTGCATAAAAAATATATTGATGCGGCACCTTGATGTATGGCAGAGAATGTTGAATTTATTAAAATAAGGATCAAAATAATATTAATGCTGTGGACATGCGTACACTTAAAAAACATGATAACAAAATATGAAGTTCATCAATGCCTTCCAGGTATGAGTTTCAAAGGAAACTGTTCACCATATGGCATACACACAAGGATCAGTCATTGCTTACTGATGAAGATTAAATGCTGTAGATCAAACACCGGCACTACGTTATATTTCAGTGAACACCATGGCTCACTTGGCAAAGTTAAACCCGGAAGTTACTCTATGAGATATGTGTTCACGTGGGAAAACCCTTTTGTTGAGACAAACTAAACAAATAAACTTATTTTTTTTTTAATCACGCTTTCGGAATCGTTGACCCTAATCCCATTGAATATCTGCTAAAAACGAAATTAATGTATATTCCTGGAGAGAGTTTATACAGACTGTAATAAAAAAAGACTTGAGACTGAATAAGAACAAAGAAAAAATATATGATTGTCAGGAGAAATAAAGTATAGATAAGATTTTTTCTTGTTTGAAACTCGGTAATTGTTGAGTAAGTCCAATAATTAAATACATGGCATGCTGGCTAAAGAGATCAAAGCTCGAGCGGAGATGGCATGAAGTTGCTTCTTCAAAATGTAAGATCTACTCTGCAACATGGGTTTCAATATTGACTTCCGTATGCGAGTTTTGCGTTACTACGTATACGAATGAAGTATGTAATTGGATGCCGATTACTCGTAATGAGTCTTATAAAATGCACAGTACAAATGAGGATTTGGATACTTGTCGTGGGAATTTGGGATAGACAAATCCTATTGCATTATGATAAATATATCCTAGAATTTCTGTAGTTAACCCATGTCTGCATCTTTTTCTCTATTGGATCGCTGAGAACTAGAAACAGTTTTCCATTTGCCACGATCAGACTGTATATAATTAAGTTGAACTGACCACGCTTACGATTCCTCTACATTGGGCTGAAGTTCTGCGAAAGTTCTCTCATGGCATATATGGAATGTAACAACAAGGCCATCCCCTGAGTGTAAATTGTTCTGGAAAGAATCATTTAATTATTTTATGTATTCACCTGTGTGGAAAGATGTTGTTTCTGTCAACGGTTATACGAGTACCATGGATACTTGGTGGTGTAGGTAACCTTATGTATATGGAGCTTTGTCACCACTTGCTGGTAAGGTTGACTTTTAGACTGTTGAAAAGTTGTTACAACTTTTTTAAGTTCATGCATGGCCATATTTACTCAGTTCACTGCAAAATAACTGGGAAATTGAGAAATGTAGTACTATCGAAGAATGCAAAGAGTCCTATGGGTTTAAAAAGTTCGTAATGATGACTTCTTGAAATAGCAAAATAAATATAGAAAACTTTTATTCATTGCCCAAAACAGAAGTAACAGTATTTTTTATATATCATGCGTGGAGAAAAATAATAGATCATAAAATTTATTTTTAAATTTCGGGACAAATTATGGTGAAAAGAAATGCAGAAAGAAGAAACAGTTTGTGATTGAAGCTTGAGGGAGTAGTTTAATTTTGTTATAACATATTTCTTTAGAGCCTAATAGGTCAAGATTGCCTTGATGGTTGCCAACATCTTACATCTTCTGACACACCAGAATACTCCGGCGTATCTGAAGGGGTAAGAATATTAAACACTTATAAAGTTTTCTTAACATTACGCTTTTTGAGACATGCTATAACGAATCAGAGGTGCCCTTCAAATGACATAGGTCAGTAAATAGCGCCATAGAATTCAATAGATTGATTTATTGAGGTCAAGAAACAAGTGGTCATTCTTTACTTCCCCCGCTGCTTACTCGTTACTCTATTTGTCTTCAAACCGATATCTGACAACCCTCTGACCTTTCGTTTGAAGAGATTCTATATAAAATTAAAACGCAATTGAGGAAAAAACAAAGTAATTTTTTGGAAAAATATTTATAAGTTAGAAATAACAGAAACAATGGAATGTGACTAATTACATTTTTCCATATTTAATCTTGCCATAATTTATTTTTCTATATTAGGCGTGTTTAATAAAATTTTAGTTTATTCAAATAGATTGCCACATGGCAATAAATCCAATAAATTTACTTAATTCGAAGAAAGTGTCATACAAAACAATTAATTGAAACACTATGTTTTTGTTTTTTTCTCGTACCCACTAGTACCCTAACTTCCAGATGTAGCAGAAATACGCTCCGAATTAGTACAGAAAAAAAAAACGAATAGTCGAGAACGCTGAAAAGTAAAATTAAACTCCGAATTTCACATGTGTGTACTTTATATCTTAGGAATGACTAAGATATAACTAACATGTGCCTAGTTCACCTAGTCACGCGTTTCACCCGTAAACTTTGCAAAGTTATGATTTACTCCTAAGCCCGTTAATGACGTTAAGTCTCAAAAGCTTTTACGCAACGATAAACTCGTGAACATGTCCTTTCTTCACAATATTCGTCCTTAAATACTTCCTACTTTGTTGGCTCAGATAGCGCACTAACGTGCATTTTGTTGTTTGCAATTCAATATAAATTTATGAACAAAATCTGAGATCATTAATGTGTGTGTTGTTAACCTTTGAATAATTATGAAGTTTCTTATGTTTATGTACGACTGAAACTTGAAATTGTTTAATTTTCATAGAAGTTAAATCATAAACTAACTTTGTTCAACTTGGTAAAATAAATATAAAAGTAAGATTAATATTGAAGGGTACGTTGACTTAACAAAAACCTGTAGAGTGTCAATGTATGCAAGAAGGCGGATTAAAAACATAAAAAAATAATGAAAAGATTGGCCTTTAATGGTTTGGGCATATGGAGAGAATGACTAAGCGAATATATAAGTCGGAAGTGTGTGAAATAAATAGGTCAAGAAAAACGTTGCTGGATTAAATGAACTAGATTATGAAAGATCGTAAAATGAGAAGTTTAAATAATAGTAGGTTGTATGATAAATGACGAGATGTATGCTTGTAGAGGATGCGAAAGTTGTGTTTTATAGAAAAGTAAAAGAGATTCGTTCTGTCTGCGTACTCATAAGAAATAAAACGTGATGATGTTATCCGGCGGCTAATCAGAGACAGCGACATCCAAAAATGCCTGGTATTTTTTAGCCCTATGTTATAATTTCATTAATTTTTTTTAAAGTTATATACACAAGTTAAACCCATGTTCACGTTTTTAGAATGTTTTTCGTTTATTTAAACATTTCTGGTTTTATTTTCTTCTTTATTTTCAATAATCAAAACTCTTCCTATTTCGATGATCTCGTTATCAGACGACAACCAACAAGCTCTCAAGTTCGATTCCCGCTTTAACCAAGATTTTTATTAAAAAAGGTTTCAGCTGGTTTTCCCTAAAAATTGTTCGACACCTTTCAATTTGATTTGATAAGGTCACCATATGGCCGTAACCCTCCTCTGATTGTATTGTGTACAACGAAAATGTAATATAATACACAAAAATGTTAGAAGAAAAAATTGTTTTAGTTCGCGTAATTTATTGTATTAAAACTTCGTTGAAAACATTATGTTTTTTTCCATGTGGTAATTTCCTCTAACCAACTTGAAGGTGTTTAAAAATACTTGATACCAGTTGTAATCAAACCAGCTACCTCTAGATTGAAAATAAGGCATCAAACAATAAGTTACGGAGTTCGTTTTTATAATACACAACTGAAATATTGAAACACCAAGTTAAAAAAAAACGAGACATTGAAAACATCTTTATTATAAAATATTGACAAATTCGATCGTAAAATTATTACAACAAAATAAAACAAAAAGAGGTGAATGGCTCTTAGACAAGTTCTTCCTTGGAGGACTTAAGATGGTAATTTAAGTGCAGAAAATGTAATTCCGGGTGGTTAAATTAAATGTTAAAAGTCCTGTAGTTGGTAAAACTTTTGTCATTATCGGAATGAGTGGGCTCACAGAAGTGGAACTATTTGTTAAAAACTACGATTCTTAATTGTTATGAGGCTGTTTCTGCATCTGTAATTAAGGCAAACGGATCAAGTATAAACGTTTAAAGGCATACTTTCGCTTTGTATTAAAAATATATTTTAAAAATCAATGTGACCTTAAGGAGCTGGCTCTCCTAAAGGGCGATCTTATTGGAGGTTTGAGCCCTCTGTTGTTGACTGATTAAAATATATCAAGGTTTTTTCTCACAAAAAAAGAAAATAACGCATTCAGCAAGTATGAAGTTATCACGAAAAAAAACTTTAAAGAAATCTGAGAATATTTAAATAAACACCTAGATTGCGAGTTTTCCGATAAAGTCTAATAAAATATTTGCCAATTTGTTCGAGTTGATACACACTCCCTTGTATCACAAGATATTAGACACTGTTTAAAACCTTGAGATGGATAAAGTTTCAGGTATTGATGAAATATCGGCTGAACTTCTAACAAATTGATGATAACCCATCAATTTCCGCTTCAATCAAGCAATTATCTTACTACGTCCTACACTTTCTTTTCATACTGGTTCATTTGTTTCTATTCTTGTTTTATACGTTTATTTCAATCGTGGAATTTTTATGGCACTTTATCCAACTTGTAATTTATGAAAAACTCGCCTGGTAACGAATATCGCTTCCAAATTTCGACTAAACTAAAATGTTTAAACATGAATTACCTACTACTCGTAGCTAATGTAAGACTGCCATCGTTGACGAGCTTCAAAAACATCACATTTCTTTTCAGTGACGTAGCGTGTTTGTCCAATCACCTTTACCTTTCCTGGTCATTGGTGACCTTGTTTAATTTGAGAAGATATTTTTACTTTTGTTGCTTATATATTTTTTAGGTGTTATTATTTTGATATTAAATATTTTTTTTTACCTAATATAAATAATGTGAGCAACTCACCTTTCACTCCATATAACTGTAAAATTGCTTGAAGGAGATTGCCACTTGACAAAAAATCCGCCGTATTTTAAAATACAAACTTAATAACATAAATAAATAAATGTAAAACTTTTATTTTTTAATTTTTTTTTATTTTTCTTCGAAAGTTTCCTATAACTTATGTTTTTGATGTGCAATATTCGCGTACTCGTACATAACGAGGGATTTTTTTAATCTAAAAAAATATAATAATAAAAAATTACATTTGTGGAGACTAACAAACATGATTCGGAATTCTTTGAAGTTAATATATAACAATGAATGTCTTAAATCAGTGATTTATTTATTAAAATTCACTATATTTCTATTTCAAACACGGCTGCTTAATGAAAAATAATTCAAACATAATAATTATGTACACCTTTAACCCCTGGATGTCCAACTTCGATGTAATCTGAATAATTCAAAACAAACTTAGTCAGAGGCGGTGTAGACAGACTGGAGCTGCATAGTAATTAATGGGTGTTTACCAAAACTTCAGCGTGAAACATCCCTTCACTGCCTTTGTGTGACAGGAGTGGCTCGAATAGGTGCAGAAAATTAAGTCAAAATATTATTTAGCTTTTGTAACTTGTTGTATTAAACACTGTTTATATTATACTTGTTTCAAGGTTGGTACTGGTATCTATACCGGTATCTAATAATGGTGTTTATACCTATATTAGATACCGTGTTTATACTGGTATCAAGTACCGATTTCAAGATTTTCACCTTATCATCAGGGGAGCACAAACCAGTCTTGTTTGTGCTCCCTGACGATGAGGTGAAAACCTTGAAACCGGTAGGGTTATGCTGTTACATAAAGTGGAATAAACAGTGTTTATTAAAACAAATTACAACGTATTTAAACCTCCACAGTGATAATGCCTTAACTATAAAAATTTAATTATTTATCTTTTTACTTAATTTACAACTTGATCATTGCACTCCCTTGTATTTATATCCAAGACCGAAGGTTTATTTTACTATGACTACTTACACATAGACTCCTAACTATTTTTATATATTTTAAGATGTCGTCATATTGGTATGACTGGAAATTAATGTGTTGATTCTTGGCAAAGGAAACATGTTCTACCGGTTGTACTCTAATATTAGAATAAGAATAAAACAACACCTTTAGAACAATCTTAAATTTCTATGCATCATTTCTAGACCACGGATAGAGATGTATTTAAAAATGTTAATCTGATTTTTCAGTCAGTAACTGATCGTTTAAATAAAATTAAACATGATACTTGACACCGATGGCGATGGATTGGGATATGACTGGTGATGTTATTAAGATATGGTGTTATTAAGGTCTCAAGATATAAATCAATCCAACAATCTATCCCTTTGAAACCATGGTTTAATACAATAAAAATTAACAATATGAAAGTGTGTGTCATGTGTCGTTTGCGGTAAGGCCACTGCGTGGTTGCAAGTCACCTATACAGAATGGGTATTGTGAAGAATCCCGGCTGCGAGTGTGGTTTGAATGATGAAACTATAGACCATCTATTTTTCGGTTGTCCTTTACGAGACATATTTTATTTGCTTAAAGCCATATCTTTACCGCGTCCATTGAACATTACGTTTCTTCTTTCTTCGTGGAACAGTTCCACATAAAGGTTGATTATAAAATTGTTGAAGCTTAATTAGTTGAAACTAAATTATCTAGATAAGTCATTTTTTTTAAATAAGTTATATTATATTGACTCATATAATTGCACAGTGACTACAATTTGGTGGCACAAATTATCCTAGTTTGGGTGGATTGCCTATCATAAAAAAGGCCAAAATTGTAAATATTTGCTGACATTATATGATTGTTTATTTCATCACTTCTGTTGTTGGTTGAGTGGTTGGCAGGTTGCGCTGTAAAGTTAGTTTCACTGGGGTGAAATGCTTAAATCAAACAATCTTCATCCATGTCCATTTCTTTTGTCAAGAACTCACAATAAAATATTGTAATTTGTGAGATAAGCCAGGTTTACGATCATCCTTGTTATCAATATAATATTTTATACATTTGTTTACTATTCCTTGTTGACTACTTTCTTATCCTTAAAGCTTTTTCAAGGGGAAGTATCCCTTTAGAATGTCCATAAAAATGGAATCTTTACACATCTTTAGCGTTATATCTCAGGCAGATTATAAAAGGTCATCTATAGATGTATTATATATGTGAGTGATGTATCATATATAGTACGTAAGTAGTGTGAGTGATGTATCATGTAAGGATGGTTCATATTGATCTATTTTGGATCATTTTCGCAAAGCTTTAACAGGAGCATTTTTCAAGGAGTTTTAATTTCTCTAACTATGTCAGATATTTATTTAATCACTTATTATATATAATATATCGAACTAAGCATCTTACGACAAATTCGTAAAAGCGCAGTCACAAGATAATAGGCCACTCAATGAATCTAGTTCTAACATTATGCGTTGATACATCACTTGATAGGAAGAGCATGCAGTTTTTTTGCGTCAAAAATTTACTAAATATAGCTGAGAAAGAGTTGGACTTTTTATAATGTGACACCTTCTAATCGAAAGGTGGCTCTTTTACAGGTAAAGATCGTGGAGTAAGGATCTTTTATTGGTCTTCACGTGAGCAAATGATCTTGATCATGATTTTGATATAGTTGTTGAGATTGTGATGCGGTTGGTGTTGTATTGTATATGTAATGCCTGGGATTAAAGTATGTTTAAAAATACGAATGCAAAAAAAATGACTGTTTTAGTATTACGAACAATAAGAAGAAAATAGTGTTTCAAGAATGAGATCACTTCGTCACAGGACTTACATAGAAAGCGGTTATCTATAACCACAAAATGAATGCTATTTTGCATTTTTACGAGCTTATACTTGTACATTTCACCTTTTCATTAATACGGCGTCAATTCATAACGTTGTATTATAGAAAAAAATGTGTTGTAATCTAAAGATGCCCATATTTGCAAGCTATTATCGTGTGCTATCTTATTCATCTGACAATTTCCTCCACGTCATAAATGTTGTGAATTTTAAGAATTCGTGGCTTTTACGATTTTTTTTCTTTCCATGATCCGAAGGAAGTTAAAACATTATTTTTTTATAATTGTGTTAGCTCAAAATTTAATTTATTACAGGAAATAAAGTAATTTATGTTCATTTAAACAGAATTTGCACCAAACGATTCTATTACCAAGTTTCTAAATGAATCTGAACCAAACCTTTACAGGAACTCTGAATGTACGAGTAACACAAAGTAACGAAGCCGAATTTAATAAAAAAATAGTAAAAATTAGTTCTATTGATAAAGCTTTCGTTAAAGGCAACAAAAGTAATAACTAGAATTGATGTTTTTAAATGCGAGATATTCTTGCCAAGTAACTTTTGATTTTTTTATTTATTTATTTTTGTTTGTGGTTAGACGTCTAGCGGGTTTACTGCACAATATAATTTTTTCAACTTTTCAGCTAACCAGAGTAGGAAATACATTCGTTGAAGGTGAGGAAGGGAATTCAAGGAAGGTAGTGTGGCGGTCGTCGCACATTCAGTCGCACACTCGGAATACTGTGGGCATTCATACACACGGTCAATGACCGATGAAGTGACCCTTGCATTCCTCGACAAATTTAAATAAACAAGTCCAAAGTTCACACGCCGGCCATTCAACCCGCAGCCCAGAGTGGACCACATTACACGCCGGAGCGAGAACGCACCACGGCTGTCTCACCAGTTCCGTATTTGAATGATACCTACATACAACATTAATCGTTTCGCTTATGCAGAAACGAGACGAGATATCTTGCTCGGATTCCCGCACACACGCGGAAATAGTATAAATACCTACGTTTACTAATAAAAACTCTTCTTCCGCATTGCGATCCAAAACGTGTTTTATTTATCAACAAATCATCATCATCTCTTCCCTTAAGGACTAATTCCTAAAGTAGGATGAAAGAGTATTTTTAGTAATTTATTTTTTTAATTCTCTCTTAAATGTGTTTATGGATGACACACATCTGTTAACATTCTGAAGTTCATTACATAGTTGATTATGTTCGTTGGATTTATAAAAATCGTTTTATTTTATTAGGTTCCACTTTTTCATAATTTTTAAGCATTTATTTTAATACCTTTAAAACACATTTATTTTTAAAGGGTTTTTTTATTGTGTACCTTTTCCTCCATCTGTTGAAACTTTCATTTAAGTCATAATAAAACGACCATTTATGAAAGGTCTATTTAGAGAACATTATCTCTTAAAAATATCAAAATTACTCCAAAAATAGAACATGTTGAGTGTGTTATTTATAGTTAAAGCATTAACTCATCATCAAGGGAGCATCAACAAAACAGTGTGCTCCCCTGATGATGAGGTGAAAGCCTTGAAACCAGTAGGGTTATACCGTTATAATAAATGGAATAAACAGTGTTTGATAAAACAAATAACAATATGTTGAGTGTATTGATAGTGGCAGCAATGGTCATTCCTTTGCGTACTTCCCAACATTTGCATATGTTCCTGATATTACTGATAATTTTTAATCACTAGAGGTTGAGGAAATACATTTAATACGAGATTTTTTATTTTGTAAAGGTTTTGGCTTTAAGGTTTTTGAACTTCATTTCAGCATATCCTACCCTAAATTACATTTTTATTCCAGAAATTAAATTAATTCACGGGATACGTATTTCAATTTATTTTTTTCAGACTCACTTCAGGCCAAATCCCTTAAAAGAAAGCTTCAAGATAAGAAACAGAAACACGTTTCACGAAAACCAATGTAATTAGTGATATAATAATGTATTTGTTCCTTAATATTCAGACGAGACTTCTAAAAAGTAGAAAGTTCTGTAGAAAAAAATATCACTTAATCCTAATTTGGTCTTTAAAAAGCGTATTAATCCTAAGTAAGGTGTAACAGTAGGAAGAGGATGACGTGGCTATTAGTTAATTTAGTTTCCCGTAACTGCATATTTTTAGAAAAATATTTTGTTAGAAAATCCTGTAATACTTAACTAAGAGAAAACTAACAGTAAATAACCTTTTTAAATCTAGCACTTTGTGAAAGCAGCACATTTTGCTTTAGGTGGAGTGTAATATATTAGTATGTGTGCAGTGTTCATAAATAATTTTGTATATGCGTTTGTCTTGAAATATACTGAGTTAAGTATAATATCACTGGGTCGTATTTTATACTAAAACATTTTATAAATCACTAGCACCTGCCCTGTACACAGTAACAAACTTTTCTGCACGCCTTGAAAATTAATATATATTATTGTAATATACTCAGAATGCAAAGGGCTTTTGTATTATGGTATTTGTGTAGAGTGCGTAAACATTTTGAAATATGTATTTCCATTGAAATTAATAAAGGGCATAGGCAAATATAGGAAATGTGATGGAAGCCTGAGAGGCTGTTTTGATTATGTTTGATGTAAATAAACAAGTTGATTTTCAAAGATTCAAAAAAATATTGTTTAGAGAGAAATTGATTTTCTTTTATTGAAGTTTCTAGTTTTTTCAATTAGATCATAGGTTAACCATCTTAGGTTTTGAACCAACGGCTGGACACTCTTCCATATTAAGTTACACATAATGTTAATAATAATAAGAATAAAAGGATAATTTTTATAGCGCCGTTTAGACACCATACTCTCCTCAAGAGCGCTTTAACTCGTAACTCGAACTCGATTTAATTGAAATGGGTTAGACTTCAAGCAGCGTTCTTTGTATCTTTCTATTCCATGCCAAATTATCTTTTTCTTTTCACTGTACGTATTTCCATTTACTCGGCTTCTTTTATTAATTTTCTAGCCGAAAATTAATATTTGTTAAGCCGAAACAACTTACTCCCATTAATAAAAAAGCTCAAAGTACTTTCTTTAAAAACATTTTCGGAAACATTTAGCTTTAAATGTCTGAGGCCCTATCCAAAAGGGATCCCGAGGTACAAAGGTGGATCACGTGGCAGGTTAGTTATATTACCAGTCTATATAAGTGCGTATTACCAATCTAAATATGTTAATATTTCTGTACCTCGAATAGTTGTCAGGGACATTAAACCACATATTTTCCAACATACGTGTAGATAGATTAGTTGAAGCTTCCGTCAATAACTTAAATATAATATATAAGAATATAACCTCACATCCCTTCTCATGCTAAGAGGATAGTATCCCAACATACCTAGAAAAAACCAATGCTGGCACTAAAACGCTCTTGTTAACCAAAAAATTAACTGATTTTGAAATTCTTGGATAAAGTATATATATTTTTGTGATCCTTTGACTTTGTTTGTAGTTCTCCCTTGTTTTTCCTTCACCAATATTCGCTACAAGTACCAGTCGCTCTATTTACCTTTACAAACAGATTCGCGTGTGCTAATATTAAAACCGCAATTTGAAAGGGAAACCTAGAAGTATAATTTATTTAATGCTCTCTGACAAGAAAGGGTGCTTTTAAAGTCATGGAAATTTCCTTATGAAATTCTGATTTTACGGTGATAATCCACAAGGAACGGGAATAAAGTGGTTTAGTGAAGAGCTTAAAGTGAATTGGGAATGACACGAGAGAAAATACGGTAGAAGAACGTGTTATTGTCAATGATTTACTTGTTTCGTGAGACCAGAGGATATAACAATATTTTATATTATGTTGAGTGTAAATTTGTAACATTGAAAAATTTCTATTAGCACTATTTCGTCAACGACTGTTCAAATAATACCACCTTATTTTATCTTTTTTAAACTGGGAGAAGGAATATTTTTAATTTCATATATCTTTTAGTAATTTTTCCCCACTAATTAAGTTCCCCATTTACTCTTACCCATGCACTACAGTCTTCATACAGTGAGACAGTTGCAGATAAATTAATCAATCACGCCATAATTGACTTTGTTACTTTCAAACTTTTCGAGATGTCCGTAAATATGTTAAAGTCTTGATGCGCGTTTGTGTTTTTTGTAGTCGTATTGGAGTGAATAAATTATACGTAGACATATTTTTCGTTATTATTTTTATATTTCTTTTCGTATGCTAGAACTTTGGATTACCTGAGTCTTGACCTGTCTTAAGTTTGTATTTTATGAGTTGTATGCATTTGTATACTGCTTTTTGATATTTTTTGTATATGATTCATGTATTTGTTTAAAATTTCTGTAATGAAGTTGTATTTATATTTTTGCGAACTAATAACTCTAATTTGAGTATATGTAACTCTATAACCTTTGTTAATCGTACATAAAAAAAACAGTACGTTGTAATAAAATAAAAGAAAAAAATAAAAATAAAAATCACTGTTTTACAAAATTTATCTATGTATGTCTACAAATGCACAAATTATGTCAAAAATTCCAAAACATTTCTCAAACGTATTCCGTACGCCAAAAATGTACTTCATGCATTCTTTATCACCTTAAATTCATCTTGCGCATCCCATACTTACGATTTAATTATTCTCCTCACACTTCCAATCAAAAAATTTACAAACAATTAGCCTCCCATACCTAATAAACATATTTCTATAGTTTTTGTTCTCTATTCTAGAGTATTTACCATTATACAATAGTTGCTTTCCTCAAGTCAGAAAAAGTTCGTAGGCTTTTATTATGCTTGCTGAATATGAAGGTTATTTAAGAGATTTGATAGTTGAACTATATGAGAGATGTATTATAAATGGTTTGAAAATAAATATAGGGAAATCAAAGATTATTGTTTAAGAAAGAAGCGAAGGGAAAAGTGTGTGCATTGTTCTTGTATGGGTTACTCATGATGATGTATGGGAACAGGTTGAAAAATTATGTTATCTGGGGAGTAGGTTTACGAGTAATGAGCGAGTTGAAAGTAACATTGAAAGAAGGATAGTGACAGAGACAAGGTAAACGGTTCACTTAATGTAATAGACAACAACCGCTATCTATCAAAAGTAGGCGATTTGATAATCTACGCAAAAAATAGAATATTTTATCCACAATTATATTTATTTCCATTAACAGGATATAGTAGAAAATAGTTAAGAGTACGTCTTTTTTTTATTTCTTATTATTAAACAAAGTAAATTATTGTACAAACATTTGTCAAGGCTATACCTATATACAAATTTATTACTTGACTAATCTTAATTATATGTTATAATTTATGAACTTACTTAATCTTATTTTCTTACATATCATTTTATTTTATTTATTCAATCTTAATATATGAGATCTTAGAAATAATTAACACCTACAAACTACTTATAACTAGATAACAATTCTTAGACTAATTATTTAGCAAAAACAAGTCCACTCGTTCAGGATACTTATTACTCTTCTTTCGTCGTCTTCTTCGTGTATCAAAATCGCAATCACATATAGCCATGAATATTTTTTGTCTTTTCTATATATTTTGTTGTCCTTGGCTTATCTTACTTGCGTCAGCGATCCAAACCTCTTTTTTATCCAGACTTTTAAGAGCTCTATACACTAGGTGTCATAAAAGGATACGTTTGAAATAAGGATAGAAACGTTTTTTAATGGGTTCATTTCATGACGATAAAAGTCACATTTACAGTCACGACTACATCTCAATTTATTATCGTGTCATTTTCGCTATCACCAAATCTCAAAGTCATCACTTTTATAATATTTGCTACCCCCACATCCCAAAATATTCGCCATCACCACCTCTCAATTCATTACTTTATTATCTTCACCCCCACTACCATATTTCAAAATCATCACTTTGTTATCTTTATACCCACCATACCTCAAATAATTACATATTAATGTTTGCCACAATCATATTTCAAATCTTTGCCACCACCACATCTCAATTTATTACCTAGTCATCTTCGCTACCACCAAATTTCAAAGTCATCACTTTTATAATATTCACTACAACCACATCCAAAAATCTTCCCCTTATGATCTTCGCCATCACTGCGCCTTAATTTATCACTTTATTACCTTCACCCCCACCAAATCTCAAAATCATCACTTTGTAATACTTGATACTATAATATCTCAAACCATCACCTAATAATATTTGCCACAATCACATCTTAAACCTTTTAATCTTTGCCACCACTATTTCTCAACTTATAACCTTGAAATTTTTGCCACAATCTCATCCCAAAGCTTGTTATCTTCGCCACCATCACATCTCAAATAAAATCACCTCGTACAATTATTTTAAGTATCAAATTGGGCACTTAAGTGTTCAGTTTGCTATTGTAGTGTCTAAAATGTCAATAAAAGATTCTATTCGGTACATTATATTTCTGGCACAAAAGGTTGATTTAAGCACAAATTGTCTATTGTGTTACATCAAAGGTTCGATTCGGCAGTGATTAAGAACAAGAGTGTCTAATACGGCACAGAGTAACGATTTTGACACTGAAATCTCCAAATTGGTACATAAAGGTTCTATTTAGCCCAAAGTATGTGAAGATAAATGTTTTGATTAACAATGCACGTAATATAAAATGTTAAGTTATGCTACTTTTATTAACAAAATGTTGTTTTTTCTATGTAAATACGTTAGCTACTTTTATTAACAAAATGTTGTGCTTCGTTTTGGGACGCTTTCATGTTTTTAACACTTTTTTTAATAAGTCAAATCACCCTTTTTAAGGGTAATTTAAGCCAAGAAAATATAAGAAACGATAAAAAATTATAAAATGATTATATATATATAAATATTTATATATTTGAATTCGGGGATTTTTATGATGTCTTTCTGTTTTATGAGTTCATTTAAGAATGTTAATACTTAGCAAGGCTTCTATGTGATGGTCAGTTGATGTAACTCAAAATTATCTCTTATACATAAATATACATAAATTAGTGCCTTACAATTTATATTTATAGTATTTTCAAATAAAGTAAGCAATTTATCGTTAAAATTTTTGTCATACGTATGGCGATATACAGTATATCCTAATTGGTGATTAAGACATATTGCTGGATGTAAACGGGAGACATAATTGTCTTCAGCCCCATAAGACGAGTTTTTGGATTTTAGAATAACTGTAGTAAACGCTTAAATCTCAGTTCATCATGTGTTTAGCAATACTAACCACGTGTGTATGTGTTAGTACATTTAGCAATACTAACTACGTGTGTATGTGTTAGTACATACAAACTCTTTTACAGGTGTTTTTTTTAATTCGGATCCATCAGGAATTGAACTGAGACCCGCAAGTAGAAGTCAAGCGTCTTATCAACTATGCCATGAATGTAGTCATTATTATCATCGTAATTTATAATAGGAGGTCTTAAAGATCGCCCTGTGTATTAATGATTAAACACTAAAACTATTTGAAGCAATTTCGTGCACTGTGTTAACTAAAAAAACGTTTCATTTAGTCAACTTACTTAATCGATAAAACTCCCGTGTTTCATCTCGGGGGTCTGCCACTCGGTATTAGAGATATGAGTGGCGTGTGCAGCATTAGGAAACACCTAAAGACAATCTTTTTTGGAGGTTTTATCAAAGTTAATGATGTTATATACACAGTACACAATATAATAAACTCTACTTAAAGCTGAATGTGTTGCCATCAAATATCATAAGATCTTTAAAAGCTGCTATGTAGTCATCTTTCCTTGGTAAGTTTTCTGCGGTTTTCTTACCAAATATATTTTCTAAACATATGATGGCAACGAGGGGCAATCTAATGGGGTAACCTCATCTAATGGCCACAGCCCCTACCTTCCTTTCCTTAAACTCAACTTTTATATTTAATTTTAAATCTGCCAATAATAGCGTGTTTGAGTTAGATCCCCTTGAGGAGAGTTTGCTCTCTAAACATCACTGTATAAAGTGTCCTTTTAGTTATTTTCGTTATTTGACATATTTGTGGTTGGTTGGAAAATATTGTTATATGATAATAAACCCTCCAGGTTGTACTAAAGTGTAGAACTAGTGTTATTAAAATAAATAGTTATACGCATTGACATTGGTTTCCGTGACCCGGTTGGTAAAACATCGGTTCCTTGGGGCTACGGGTTCGATTGTCATTGTCACCCATTTTTTCAAAACGGTTCTAGTGTGGTTTTTACTTAAAAGTTGGCTGGAAGAAATTCTCCCATGTAAATAAGCCTAATAAATAAAAGTGTAATACAATACTTTCAAATCTTGAAAAAGTTCAAACTTATATGAAAAGTAAATCTTTTAAATAAACTTATTAATTAGTATTTTAAATCTTCAATCTAAGCGGTTCTCGTAAAACGATATTTGACAACTTAACTAAGATTGCCTATAATTTTTGCCAAACCATTGGTAATGAAATTTAGAAAGCTCTCGCAATATGAACAAATTGGTCGGTCAAAGTAACTAAACAGAATGGACAATGATGCACTAGAGAATTTGCAAATGTTGACTATAGAACGGTTAATTATTTGGCCTCTGCTTGAAATGGGAAGGAAATATTTACCCAAAGCAAGCGTGCAATACATACGGTACGTTCAATTTCATATGCTAAGATTATCTCATAGTTCGTTTTCAATCAAATTATAAACAAAGCTTGTTTTGTCTCATTGAAGTTATGTTTTTGATTTTGCAGAATGGATTTTGAAAAATGCCAACTCAAAAGATTGGAAAAGTATTATTCTGTTTAATCAGCTTCAAAGATGGCCGACGGTTTGAAAAAGTCATAAACCTTATTTTGTCGTGTTGGAACTTTTTTCTAAATAATGTGTTTAACGTTATATAAGTTCTAAATATTGAGAATTTTTTGACATGTTTACTTAACTCCAAAGATTATTGACGGATCAACAAGGTTGCAGGCTTCTATTTGATCTCATTGGAGCTATATTTAAAATATTTTACTCAATTTATTAAATTCCATTTATTATTAATTTTTCCAGGTAGCGCAAAAAGATAACGTAGTCCAGGACCGAAGAGCCTAAAATCTGAGAACGAGGAGGCTGACCCCAACAGTCTTCGCAGACAATGAGTTGGGATGCAGCCAGGGAGAAGAGAAGATTAATTTTTCCAGGTCCTTTACACATTACAGGTTTCCCTAATTCATACAAGGACAAAAATAACAAGTATAAAAATAACACATATAAAACAGTTCAATATTTTAAGACTTATCAAAACTATTGTAAAAATATACGAGTACATGTTACACTAAAATACTTTACCAAAATGTAGTATGTAAGATAATGTAAAAAGATTAAATTATTTCAAGTACTACATTAAATACAAGAGATGTTTCCTGAATGAGCTGAGCGAGTCATGAAATACGTCTAAATGAGGACACGCACGGTATGGATTTAAAAGGATATAAGTAAAAAATAATGAGAATTTAATACTCATTTTTGGTTGGCTACAAAAACGGTCCACCTTTTATAGGATTTGCAGCCAACTATCTTGTTTCATTGAAGTTATTTTCAATTTTTTTTATTGTTTAATTCTACGGGATATTATTCCAAAAGATTGACATTGTTCTGTTATGTTTGTTTGATTTCACAGGTAGTTGACATTTCGAAGCAGTTTCTACGTTTATGTTCTTAGTGATCAAGACTAAATCTAGGTGGTCCAGACTAATTTCACGATTGTGACCTTATTTTCAAGGTGATGATAATAAACCTAAATCGTTTGAAATCAATCTGTTTGAGAAAATTGAGACAAAGTGAACTTTTCAGACGCTAATGTGGCAATATTTATGACTAGCAGCTGTATTGAACATAACATTTTGGCATGAAAGTTATTCGTTATAACAATTCGGCCACGGAAGGCATTGTTAGTTAAAATAAAAAATAACATATCATGATGGAAAATCATCTTCATATATTTAATTGACAAAGTAAAAAAATATAAACTTTGACTTACCTAGTATTTCAAGATCATTCATCCAGAAAAACGTTTAATCTGCAAGAAAAGAAAATAATATTTTAAAAAGACTGGATTATGTTTAAGAGTTTTTCTTTATGTAAGCCATTTATTGTTACCTCCGTGTAATATTTGGTAAAACGATTATTTCCTAGCCCGGGGGATTTAAGTTTGATTTCCAATGATACCCAAAAAAAATCTTAATAACTAGGTCACTAAGAGCGTCACGGTAAAAATATTATGGGGGAAATCGGTAATATGGAGGTTGTAATTGGTTTTTCAGTGTAGGAATGTCAAATATAACTGATATTTATTATGAGTTGTACTACTTGACTTTACAGCTTCTTTGATTTTCACGAATGGAAGGTCTTATACTACTTTCAATCTGCATGTACTTGTTGCACCCGAAATTACTAATATGATCAGGCATTACAATTAAGCATTGGGCGTTGCTGGACCACTGCTGTGAAATATAAATTTATTTTCAAGGTTCAAGGAACTGGCAACGTATGTTTTTTTTATTATGTAACACTTTTATTGCAATACAATCTGGCGGGTTTATTGTCAGGCGGTAATCTCTTCCAGCCAACCAGACAAAAGTAAATGAAGCAAGTTACGTGGTCGCATATATCATTCAAGTGACTATCCATCCCCACGAAATCCATAAACATATACGTGAGCACATACCCACGAACCCCACGAAGACGGACAACGACCCGAACACTATTTTTCATATAAAGTGAGATATCATCAATCAAAAGGAAATGAAGGGATGGTGGAGAGGAAAGGAAAAGAAAAATCAGGAATGAAATACGTTATTTTACTGACTAGAAATTAAGAGTTTTTTCAGTCGTTTCTTAAAGCATGCCAAGGATGGAGCGAGTCTTATATTGGTTTTTAACTGATTCCAGAGTCTCACTGCATGGGCAGTAAAGGATAACGTAAATAAAGAGGAGCGGTGAACTGGAAAGGCCAATAGACAATCTCTGTTTGAGCGTAGCGCTAATCCATGATTGGAAAAACGCTGAAAATTTTCGGCGAGATAAGAGGGTGCGGCGGGACAGTTAAGGATATTATACAATAGAGACAGTATGTGAATTTGGCGTCTATTTCTAACATTCAACCAGTTCAATGCCTTCTGATATAAAGTTATATGATCGTACTTTCGTAGGTTGAAAATGAATCTTAGACACACATTTTGAAGACGCTGTAATGTATGTACTATACTGTTTGTACTATACTGATAACGTTATGTTCGAAAAGAGACGCCTCTGCAATATGAAAAAACAAAATTCTAAGCAGCAAAGAGCTGTTATAAAAATGTATCATAAAACTGAGTAGAAAACGATTGATCATTATACAGATTACAGACGACAACAGTTACGAAAAGTTTTCTTTGATACCCTAACAGAAGAAGCAAAAATTAAGCTTGTTAAAATAAACTTAAAACGAGTGAAATGCGTTGGCTGAAAACCGTCCGAATTTATAATGAATTGACTTGTTTGTAAAACTGCGGGGGCTGAGAAAATGAATATATAATATTATACTATAAATTATAATAAAAAGACAATTTACTCAGCACCGTTTAGAGAGCAAACTCTCCTCAAAGGCGCTCTCACTTCAAACCCGTTTTTATTGACAGATTAAAAATATAACAAAAAAAAAAACAAATTGGAAGTAAGGATAAGAAGATGGTAGTTTTCATGAGAAAAGGAACTTCTCAGCACGCGTTTGAATAAGGCAAGAGTAAATATTTTTTTTATCCACGTCATGATCTAGAATTGAATAAATATAATAGTGAAGATTTTATAGTTTTGGCATTTAGCTGTCAGTTGATGTGTTGGGGTGATATTTTTGTGATTAATGCGGTCTTTCGTATGCAACTTTTTTTTTCGTTTTTGAGAATATATAAATACGATTTTCGTTTACTTGTCCTTAAACACCTTTATATAACAGTTTAGGAACGTTATAAAAAAACTCTGAAATCGGCACGGATCAGTCGTTTAGTTATGATATTTGATAGCTTCTGTCTTTAATGTATTCTCTGCAATTTATGTATTTTTGAAGTGTTATTCAAATATATTATGTACATACTATGTTGCTATCAATAAACCTGTATTTATTTATATAAATGATAAAACTGATAATTTATATAGCGCCGTTTACTAAACATACTTTCCTCAAGGACAATCGACGTAAGTAAGCAATTGGATGAAAGAGTTCATTGTTGAAAACGTTTCATTGTCCTATTCTCAATCCATTTGATCCAATTCTTTTCCCATAAGCAGTATTTTTTCTTTCTTTTTGTATAACTGTAATATTTTTCTATCTCTATATTTTCATCTAGTATCATTATACAATATCAAAATTAATTAATTAATTTATTAACTTTGTATACATTGTGCCCTGTAAGAGAGGATATTACTTTTCTAATGTAGACGTTTTATGTCGTATTGGAGTAAAATACAAAGTTATTTAATAATGAAAATGTATTAAATTTTAATAATAAATTATTGTATAACAACGTGTTGTTAAATAATTCGTATTTCTTAAAATCAGATTTATCAGCATTTTTTTTATAATGAGTGTTTGTGTTGTAATAAAATTTATCTGAAAATAGTTCATTTATATCAATTTTACAATACATGAAAAAAAAATATAAAAGCCATTCATTCATTACTTTGGAAGAAAGATAATTAAAACAAAAAAGTTTCTACCTTCCATCTCGCGATCTTTCGATGTGTGATAGTCACACATTCGGTTTTAGATTTGCTGTGAAGTGTTCATATACGAGTATTACTATGCATTTTAACCAGACCTTCCAAAAAGGGCTTTTTTCAAATGCTTCCTAAAGTTGCCTTCACCACTCACATATCTAATAGACCATTCCCACACCCAGCAACAGAAAAAGTGGCCTGTTATAAAACACCAGTTTGTTGGATCGATTTGGAACAATTAATTTATTAGATGAAGAAGAAATCGATTTCAAAGCTCTGCTCCTCTCCGAAGTAACATCTCTCAGATATAGATTCGGAAGATATAATGGAGACATCCCATTTAGTGAGGGGACTCAATACAAAAATAATGTTATCAGATGAGCCTAGACCATTTGATAGCTTCTTTCTGAAAAGCATTATCTTTTCTTTTACCTTGACATATAATCGTCCGTGTAATTTCAGTATATATATTTATCATATATACTATCATGTACTCCGATCAGTTAACCTATTTATTTAAGACCTGATTGTAACGGGATCGATTTTAGGTGGAAAGTATTTTTTTTTTATAAGAAACCCTTTTTCAGAAAGACAGGTTTTCATCGAAGACCTCTTTTACATAATTTTCCTGGTTTAATATTTTCCTTTTTTTTCATTCTCCTTAATTTGATTTCTCACAATATTTTTTGGCATAATTTATTTCGTATGTCGTAAAAACTTATATTGAAAATTGTGAATTTTAACATTCATTTATATTTTTTTGGTTTCATTTTTTAAATATTTTTTAATACAGCATGAACACAGTTCTTTTATATAAGTAGTATTTTTTCAGTTATACATGAATGTAATTTTGTGAAATACTTAACTTTTTTTAAATCGTTTAATTTTGTCAAAAAAATAGGCATAAAACATAACAAAACTTCAACAAGCCGTGAGTAACCAACGTTTTACTAGTTGAAACGCTTTAAATATTTTTTTAAATAAAAATACTGAAAACACTGCTCTACGGGTATACACCATTTATTACATGCTTACCAAAAAAATGGTTTATAAATCACATAAACAATTACCAAATGTAAACGAAAAAAAGCTGATAATCGAAAATAATTCGAATTTGTGAAATGTTATATTATACTTAATTCTTCCTTAAATCTTTAATGTCAGATACGATGTCATTTCGAAGATGTTATTTTTGAATTTTTTGATAGCTCACATATTTATGAATGATAATCCAATTTCAAGCCAAGTTTTTTTCTGTACTTTTAGAAGTGACAAACTCCTTCCATTATCGGTGATGGAAACAAAACGATTTAAATAAATTCCTTATTTTATTTTTAAACTATAACTCGAAATGACGTGTCATTTTGTGATGAGTAAAGGATTTTTAAGGCTCGAGACTTATCGATTCTCAATCAACTATGATATTTTTTCATACGATTATGTTATATTAAGGTGGGTTTTAAATATATTTCCACATTTTTTATCCACATTGGTGTATTGAAGAGAAATTCGGACCTGACAGATGAAGGATAAGAAAAAAATTTGCATTGTTAAATTATTTTAAATGAGATCGAAATGTTATCTGGATCGAAACCATATATTGATTCGAAAATATTGTTGTCCAACAAGACACAGGAAACACTTAATTTGCAATAACACTATATATCATATACCTTAATAAATACAAAATTTATAATAATTCAAACCATATATATATGTACAGCTGTGTGCGACACCTTGTTTATACTCCTTAGACCAGCTTTTGGATCGTAACAGTCTCTGAAGCGTTCCTTTTTTTCTTGCTTTTCATTAAGGTATGATTCCTTTTAGAGCTCAGTAAGGTATCGATATCAGGCCTGTTTTATCATGAATTTTTTGCTTTTATGTAGCTTAGAAGGTGTCTTTTAACTCAAATATAAACATTCATCTTATTTTTATACTGTTTATTTTATACAGTGGTATAATAAAAAATGTATTCTTCATAATATTTATATAAGTCCTCGGTTTATTTTATTAAGCTAAGCGCGCCAGCATTTCCTTGTTTATAATGTCGTGTTAAACCGAGTCTGAATATATTCCTGAAAGGTATCTGCTTTAAGATGCAAAGTATCTTAAATTTTATACAGAACGATGGAGCTTAGTCATGCGTGAAATATAGATTGTGCATGAAGTATAAACAATGTTGCAAAAAGAAAGTGCTTAAACCTGGGTTTTTATTTGCTATTATATATAACTCCTGTTCAATAACAATGGAAAAATAAAAAATTTGCTAAAAAATAATTTTGATTTCTTACATTAATTTCAATAAACATATTTTTTTTGTTACATCCATTTAAAACATCATAGTGTGATAATTAAGGAGCATGATACTTCAAAGTAAAGTAAACGTATTTTTAATAAATGTTCATGTATTATATAAAAAAATATTCATGTATTTTCGGTTGATTTCGAGCATTTACAGTTTTTACTATGAACGTAGTATTGACGTGTTAAAAATGTTGCAAAATTAATATAAATAAGTTTAATGTAAAGATAGGAAGGTAATGGCTGCGTGAATAAGAAAGGGTTCTTTCGCGTATCTGCGTATGTTTAGAAAAATATTTTTGTTAAGAGAAATTACAAAGAAATCGTTGTAGATCTTTTGATATATGATAGAAACACATTCGGCTAAAAGTTTTGTGTAGTGTTTGTGTGTAATATCTATATAAAATAATTAATTTTTAGTAATTGTAACGCTTTAAATATTTTTTAAATAAAGCTAAAACTAATTTAAACAGAAAATAAATTTATTTAAACAGATACCTATGTACTCAGGATATCATATAATTCTTTGGTCAGAAGTTATTTGGAATATTGCTCTATAATATGAGTGCCAGCAGGGATTACGTATTCACTCATGCTAGAAAAGGTTTAGAAAAGAGTTCTCCATTGTCTCTGCATGAGACAGTGTGGATATTATCCCTGGCTTTATCCAAATGTCTTCTTCCTGGGGATGCTAAGTTACAGACCGTTAGAGAGTGGAAGATCTCATCGATTGGGTGTTAATTTTTTTGTTTGCTCCGGGGTTATTTAGTAAACCCATCCATCCTGGACAGTCTGGGTTTGTATGTTCCGGACAATTATTTGAGACAACGCTCCCATAGATTGTTCTATCAACCTATAAGTCGAATCAACCTGCCTTTGGAGATGCCGGTATTTAGAGCAATCACACTGTTTAACCGTGTTTGTCCTCATATAGACGTATTTCATGTCGTTCAGTTCCTCCAGGAAAAATATCTTGTAATTAGTGTAGTACTTGAAATAATTTAATTTTTTTATATTATCTTACATACTACATTTTGTTGTGGTATTTTATTGTAACATATACGTTTTACAGTAATTTTTATAAGTCTTAAAACGTTATACTATTGTATGAATGTTTTTATTTGTACTTGTTATGTGTGATCCTTGTGTGAATTACGGAAACCTGTAACGTGCAAAGGACCTAAAAAAATAATAGTAAATGCAGTTTAATTTTGATAGAACTTGCAAAAAAGAGTTGTCTTCGAGTGATTTCTAAAGCTGTTCACGCCATCCAAATGTCAAGCTCTTAGAGGCAGACAATGGCACGACATAGGACTAGTAAATGTATATAACTGAGAGAAATGCGCATTAAAATAATATCAGTCTTATCAGACAAGCTTCAGATAAGACAAGACAAGACACTTCACACAAATGTTATGTATTTGAATTATTTTTTCTAATGTGCTTTTGTTTTCTTGTTATGTAAAAGACATTATTGTAAAGTAATTTGTTTTATCAAACACTGTTTATTCCACTTTTTGTAACGGTATAACCCTACCAGTTTCAAGGATTTCACCTCATCATCAAGGGAGCACAAACAAGACTCCGCTATCTTAATACCTTAACTATAAACCATACATTATTGTGTCGTGAATTAAGTAAATAAATAACAGTATAGTATGTATGACGAGGTATATGGACGTGTCAGAAGCTGAAAATGTGTGCCTGGATAGAATGAAGAGAACGTGTGTTATCAGCCTACCTCTTAAGGTACGTGGCGATGTTGATGTTTACGAATAATTTCTAGATACAAACAATTTGATTAGATTACCAACCCTGATTTGATTAGGACAAAGAACATACTTTAAATGTATTCTCTTTTATAGGGAATTTATTATACATTCTAATGGTTTTGATTAAATAATCCAAAATATACACTTTTACTCAATAGTTTATGTTTGCGTTTCCAAATGGGGTTTCGTGGAACACTATGGTGCCGTGTGGTAAAATTAAGAGTTCCACGAAAAAAAAAAACATTTTTAAATATACAAATATTCTAGGTACGTCTATATCCGGAATAGTACATCTTGTGTACTTAAGTGTCCTTGTAAATGTTATTCATAACTTGCATATTACATCGACTCTATTCTGCTACACTTTTCCTACTTTAATACTAGAAAACAACGCGCAAAAGTCTGTGATTAGTGGAGCTCCGTGTTTGAATTAGTATTTCACAAGCTAAAATACGAGTATTTAAGGGGTTTCGTTATCTTGCACAAAATATAGAAGGGTTCGGCGAATACATTTAATTGGGAAACGCTGGTTTATGTAAAATGATGTGACTACTTGCAACTTTTGATTTTATAAGATTAAAATGAGAGATTAATCTCATTAGTAAGTAGATATGTAAGAATTCTTTTTTTAGTCAACTTTGTATATAGTACAGCTTGGGAGGCTTAACAACATGTGGCATTCCCTTCTAATCAACCAGAATTTTGTTAAAGCAACATCATCACCATCATTCCCAACACGTTATATTCCTATAGGGCTAGATAATAGATCTACGATTCATTCTCACCTGACACGCTTTCGTCAGGCTCTTATATCTCGTCATGTATGATATCCTTTAATAAAGGCATTTATTTCACCCTTTCCTCAAAATTTCAATTATTTGGTGATTTCACATTTTTCTAGATTTTTCCATTTTTGTTTGTACTTTCTTAGATTATTTTTGTAAATATTTAACAACGAGGTGCAGGAATGTGCGGTAAAACTACCACAAAACGAAAAGAAACATTTGAAATGTTTAGCTATAGGAGAATGTTAAAGATTACTTGGATTGACAAATTGGATAGTATAAAAATTAGTTGAATTTCATATTTTTTCTACTTAAATTTATTAATTTTAAACGTCTCATATTTAATTTGTTTTCTTACCGTACACTGACTCTTTAGAATATATCTTTAGAAATATAATCAACTTGAACTTTTGTGTTTTCTTTACTATGAAAGCTGAATGATTTAGTTAGGTACACATCGTTGAAAAAAATACACTAGAAAATAAATGGATTCAAGCCAAAAGCAAAGTTAAATATATGATCCTGACTTTGGAATAAAAAAGAGAAAATTCGTGGGACGCGGAGTAAGAATGACGAATTTTTGTGCTCAGTTTACAAAATAAGGCATTAACTCATTTGTCTTCGTCCACTGTGTTGTGGGACTGAATTGAGTGAATCACTGTTTTTTTTTGTATTGAAACAATGAACAAATAGTCTCAGGAAATCTCTCATTGTTGGCACGACAATGAAATAAGATAAATCAACTTAACTTTTTGAAAGTTTTGGTCCTTATTTAGAAAATATTTCTAAGATATATTTTTTACGTTTTCGGAAGTTTTAATGATAACAATATGAATTCCAAACGATGAAATATAAAAAAAATTACCTGGATTTGGATGATATGTACAAACATTAAAATGAGTTCAACAGTTTATGTATCCTTTGCACAATTATAATCGACGCATTTAATCCTGAAATTGAAATTAAGGCCTAAACTGAAATAGTAAAATCGGATTTTATAATATTTAAATATTCTACCCTGTGATAAATTGTTTACTATCGTATCAAAACACTTTATTTATTTAAAAAAGCAACCCTTTACATACAAAGTAACCATTACGTACAAAGCTTAAATATAAATACTGTAGCAAGATGTTTATTTTTTCGTTTGTTACCCTTCAACATATCCAAATAACTGTTTTGGGCGCATCGAAGAGCGTGGCTGGGAGACAATAGGGTGCCGAAATCAATAAAGGCAAAAGGAGTAAAAATTTTGGGAGTCAATCGGAGCGTTGTTGTTGTTGCGTCAGGAGTTTGAATACTTGGGCTTGCAGGATAATTGACTTGTAGCAAAGGTTTGTGTAAACTCTCAAGTGTAGTGTGTTTTTTATGATAATGTGCGGCACATTATGGGATGATTTTTTTGGTCTGTCTCGAGTGATGAGGTGTGAGGGGTTTTAATCGTGTGATATACACATATGCAATTGAGTGTTACTAACATATTGATCGAGTTGATGAGATTATGCAATGGGGTATTGTATTGTTTTATCAAAAATTGGAAAAAAATATCAATCTGTTTTTTTCATGTCACATTTCCTCAATAAAATATAAACAAAAGCCTAGTTTACTGGGGACACGACAAATGAAAAGCAACAAACCCAGATCCATTAAAATTGCGTAGTCATATTAAATTCCCCTTTGTTTTTACCCAAATTATGTATTTATAAAAAAAATAATAATAAATACTGTCTTCGGCCCCAGTTGCGAGCATTTAGAACAGCTAATGTGGACACGGAACTTGCATCTCGTCATTGAACGTATTGGGAACACTTCGAGTATTGTTACCAAATGAACATTTTTACCCATTGTTTGGTTACCATCGAGAATCGAACCCGAAATCCACGGGAGGAAGTCAAAAATGTTACCACTAAGCTACGGAGGTCGTCGAATAACAAGACGAAAAAATAAACAAATAAAAATTAATTGCTAAGCTGAAACTACTAATGTTCAAAATACTTTCTTTAAACGCATTTTCTGAAACGTTGAAGACGTTAATATCCGAATCTTTATTTAAAAGGGATATTCCTCGTAACAAACGTCGAACATTTGACAAGTTGGTTCTGTAAATCGGCATGAACTATAAAAATCTTTATTCTGTTTTAAAATATTCGTCATCTTTAACTTCTATACAATCACTTTTAGTCCATACTTTTGTAGATTTATTTTTTAAATTTAGTATTTTGTTATTTTATTGCATTACTTTTCTATCGTGGATAGTTATAGAACTAATACAACTGAAACTGATTGATTGGAGCTCCCAGGCGTGTTTGTGTTGAATAGATAAACTGATTTGAAAAGAAGTCGAAAGGATTTTGTTAAGCACATTTTTGCTTTGGCCAACATTGAGAATCAGGTTCCAATTTTTGGCTTTAAATTACGTGTCCAGTTTATATTAAATGATGTTCTTCTTTTTTTCTCAATTTTTAATATTTTAATAAAGGTGTCGCAATGTATACACACTTTTACACTGTACCGTTTATTGGAACTTTTTGCAGGAATTTGTCATACCAAGCATTTTTCAAGAGTTTAAGGATAATGAGAACTTTCATATCCAGCAAGATGGTGCACCTCCGTACTACCATCGTGATATGAGCGCCTATCTTGGTGTGAAAATTTGCCGAAACAGATGGATTAAACGTTAATAATTTGCCGAAACAGATGGATTGAACGAAGCAAGTGAAACAGCTAACACATAATAAACCAATACACGCACAGACGTCTTCAATCAGCAGGATGACTAACAGCCATACTCCATCATGAGGGACAGCCTATCGTTTCGTGTCGATATTGTCAATCATTTATTAGATGCTTGAAATAAAAAGTTAACGACATTTAAAAGTTTCATTTTCCATTTCAGATCTTATGCATGGTAGTTAATTAATAATTTAAGACAAAGTAAACGAATGTAAAATTATCAAACAATCTGTGCTGAAAGTTTTAGCGTGAACAATTAACGGAAGATGTAAAACGGGCTTAATATTGTGCCAGATAGCTTTTATCCAATGTAAGCGTTTCTGAGGCAGCAAGCTGTGCACTGTTAAGGATAATTTATATTTTCACCACCGTTTTGCACCGCATAACTTTAATACATTTTGTGGATGATAAACTTTTTTCTTTTACTTTTAAACTTTTATGAAAAAATGTATTACACTTTCGTTGCAAACGGTACAACCTAGAGAGTGTATTTAATATATTATTTATAGTTAAGGCATAAACATTGTGGAGGTTTAAAGACATTGTTATTTGTTTTATCAAACACTATTTATTCCACTTTTTTCATGTTGTAATCTCTTTCAAAACAACCGGTAAGATTTTAAGGAGGTCTTAAGTGAAAACACGTTTTTTTGAGAAAAATAGAATACGAACGGGAATCAAACCCGCAGTACGTGGTTTGGAAGGCAAATGCTGTAATTTTATATAGCGCCGTTTAGAGAACAAACTCTCCTCAAGCGCACTCAAGCTCAGGATGCAAACCCACTAATATTACATAAAACAAATCACGTCTGGCAGCTATAGTAGTATTGAATCACTTGTATTATTTTCTTTGTACTCTATCATATGTCTCCTCCAATCAACCAGCAAGATAGATATGAGGCCTTAAGTGGAAACCAGACTGAAAATCTTTTTTTTTTAAACTGTATTTCAGTGGAAATCGCACTCGAAACATCCGGGCTAGAAGACGGGTGCCGTAACAACTAGTCCACGGAGGTTGAATTTTTTAAAAACTTTCATGCCTGTTCTTCTTACTTTAAAGCAGTTTGTGACACTGCTCTCTTCATAGCATTTATTAAACATGATTCCGTGACGAGAAAAATAAATACCTAATACATGCACGCCATCATGCCGTACCCTATCGGAGTAGACATAGAGAAGATATTTCTAGATTTCCTCACTTTCTCATAAATCTGACGACATCTCTGACTAAATTAATGTTTTTTTTTTTTACAAAATTGTAATAAATTTTACATACCTTTGGATTGTTCTTGCTCATTGATTTTGGAATAGAAATCATTAAACTTTTACTAGAAGACAGTTATGGGGATAGTAAAAAAATGAAAACGTTTAAAGTGAAAGTTGTCTTTTTTTGTCAAATTATATTTAACGTTCACGGCCATTTTTCAAGAAGAAGAACCATATTTATTTATTTTATATACATATATTATCTTGTGTACATGGTAATATATGGGACATCTGACGGTCTTATTGCTTAACAGGAATTCCCCCCAGCTTACCAGCTTATCTTAGGTAATTAAATTTGTTTTTATCCATTACAGATTTTACACACTTTTTCATTTAAATTTATTAAAAAAATAGTTATCTTTGAATATGGTAGAACTAAATAAATTGAATTCGTTCAAAGATAAGGAGGAAAGACAAAGAATATGAATGCGTCTTCTCTGAGACGTGCTACATTCAAATCCCTAGCTCCCGTAGTCTAATGTTTGGAGATATGAATGCGTCTTCTCTGAGACGTGCTACATTCAAATCCCTAGCTCCCGTAGTCTAATGTTTGGAGATATGAATGCGTCTTCTCTGAGACGTGCTACATTCAAATCCCTAGCTCCCGTAGTCTAATGTTTGGAGATATGAATGCGACTTCTCTGAGACGTGCTTCATTCAAATCCCTAGCTCCCGTAGTCTAATTGAAGGAAGATTCGATAATATACGGAATCTCTTGATCGGTATTTTGGAGTCGTTAGCCCTCTGGCATAAATTTACTTGATTTGTGAAAGCAGTCTGATAACATAATTTATAACACTTAGTTGTGTACAATACATTCTGGGGAATTTATTGCCATGTGATTAATCTCTTTCAACCCACCAAAAAGATGAATAAGAAACCCTTTAGTGAAAACAAGACTGAACTGAACGATATGAACTCACAGTGTCCGGAGTGGGAGACAGGCCTCTGTCTAGCTCGGCCACGAATACGATATAATATATTATAGAGACTTTCAACATATTTCTTGCGTTAACACTTCTAAGGAAAATTTACATTATTATGTAGGCGACTTCGGAGTAATTTAATTCACTAAAAATTACAAGAGAAATATAAACATACACACCGTTGCACTATTTGCCTGTCGGGGTAGATAGAAATGACAGAGCGCCATTTTTTATTGTAATACATGTTCATGGCCTCTTCCACATATTCAGTATTTCATTTTAAGGCTAAAATGTTGAGTAAGATGAAAAAAAGTGCTTTGAGAATGTTAAGGTGTGTAGAACGAATGAATTAAAAAAAGATAACAAAACAAATATTTAGTGCAAATGTGAGTGGAAGACGTGGTAAAAGACGACCAAGGAAAGTATGGTTGGATCAAGTGAATGATATTATGAAAGAAGAAAATCAGAGGAACCGTGGGAGGTGCATGATATATTTGAATTTAGAAGAGGCGAAAGATGTGTATTGATACAGAAAAAACTGGCGTTCAGGGCTTTCTGCCTTCCTCGATAGGGAAATAATGTGATGGTATGTATGTATATATGTAAAGTCTAGTATGAATGCAAGTTACTTAATAAAACTGAAATTTCCACCTTAACCCAATACCGTCAATGAATCCACTTTCTGCAGTAAATGTGAAATTGATTAATAAAATTCTCAATGAAAGATCGAGGTTCAAAAACCTTCTAAGCTTTTTGTGGAACTAAAATTTAAAACACTGATCTTAAAACTCCGACCATAACCACTTGGAAGCTTAACTTTTGGCTATTAGAGCTTTAAGATTTTTTTGCATCAACTAGTATTACTCGTACCAGAAATTTAAGTCTTTGTCAACACAAAAATTATAAAAAAAAAATTTTTTCACCGAGATGTTTATATGTTAGGCCATTGAGCTCTTAAACCGACTTGAAAACATTTCTTCAATCACCTCATTTCACGGGTCCGTCTATCGAATTGCTTACACTAACACTCGGAGTATTCTTTACAACACCATCAAACCATCGTGATCTCAAGTCTTAATGCGTTTTTTTAAAGGTAAATCATAAGTCTTCCTGAATAATAAACGTCTATTATGTACTGAATAAACTTTTGCCTAGTAAAAAAGCCTGTGTCTTCCAGGCGAGGATTCTAAAGCCGATATTTTTTAAAGTTTCAATCACTGTTGTGACCAATAGTAAAAAAATATTTAAATACGTTTTCCTTCCAAATATTCCAATTATCCAATTCAATGCATCGATGACTATATTTACTTGAGTTAAGTTGTACTTTCATCGTATGCAGTGTAACCTGGTGGGTTTATTGTCGTGTTACAATTTATTACAACCTACCAGAAAGATGTTACTCAAGCTTTAAGTTAAAACCAGTTAGGAATCAAAATGCTGGATACCAAGGAAAATCTAGCCCGCAACCTTTAGACTGGAAGACATACGTCTTATCAACTAGGCCACGTAAGTAATCGTGGCAGTTGTTGACATTAAAGATGTAAAACAGTCTCACACGCGCATCATTGTTGATACTTGAATAAAAAGTTTTAAATATATATTTTATAGAATCTTGTTTGTGCTCCCGTGATGATGAGGGGAAACCCTTGAAACCGGTAGGGTTATACCGTTTTATAAAATGGGAATAAATAGTGATGAACTAAATAATAAACATTTACTTAATTGATCAATAGTTTAGGTTTTGAATTTGTAGAACTTCATATTATATTTTCGGACAAAAAATACTTTGTTATTCCCCACTCCATGCGTTTTTACATCATAGAACGAGGCTTTCTTCAAGTAGAATAGTTTAGAATGCTAAGAGATACACAAAGCATACGGAAAATAATAAAAAAAAATGACAATGAATGCAAAAAGTTCCACTTATCTTGAACATTTCCAATGTAACATGATACCAGCCTGATCTAAGTACTACTCTCGTAACCAACCGGGTTCATTCCACCAGAAGAGCTAGAGGTAGAAAAAAGTCAAGCGGGGATTAATGTAACTTTTTGAATAACAAAGTATTTTTTTTAAATATTCCTTACCTTTTCCAATAATCGTATTTTTTTTTTCTAAACATGGACTCCGATGTGATGACGTAAAACTCCTTTTTATACCAACGTATTTGTACACCATTCACCACATCATCTTACGATTCACTCGGATTGAATTCGGAACATCTTCTTGGCTCAAACAAATGTGCTTCATATAATATATACTAATATTTAATAAAAAAAAACTAAAGAAGCCATATTATTTCAAAATATTCCTCGTCCCTAATTCCTTTCTCATGATTTTCTTTACGATTTCTCACTTATTTTAATTTACCTCACTTTTATTTAAATACAGTTTTCATTTACCAAGTCAAATACACGATAATGGGACCAATAATATTTATGAAACCAAAACTGCTTATAAATCTACAATACATGTATATATGATTATACATCTAAGTATTAAATACGTTAAAAAAATTATCCATAAATATTTCAACAAGCGATTTCTTTCATTTTCTAAACTATACCTTAATTAATATCAAAATAGCTTGGATGGTCTTTGCCAAAAGTAATATTTCACCTGCAAATGCAGCACTTCTCTTTTGGCCCATAATTTAATCTAAATTGCATTTTAATGAACGTGGCGCAGCGTCAGAGTATGATTAAAAACTTGAGAACATCTTAGCAAATGAGAATACTCGTACTATGTCTCTCTGCTAACAATGATAACTTCAAATCGATTTGAATTTCTTGGAAGAGATTAATTTTAACTGAATAATTTATTTGTTTTCAAGATTCAACTTAGTATAATGTTTAACATATTAATTTCTACATTTAACCCTTGATTGTTGTTTCTTGGGAAATTATGTATTTTATCTTATGTTGTCGTCCACCTATGCCTTTGGATGCGTTCTAAGTCTTTACAAAAGTTGTATTATATTCTACGCATTTTTTTCGAAGAGTTATTTCCTTTTCCACATAAAAGGAGAAGAAGACGACTCCTTACAGAACAACTCAAGCTCTGTGGATGGATTAGTAGTTTTCGCTTTTTTATGCCACATGATAACCACAGTAGAGCTGCAGCCCACGTTGGATTGGGATCTTGACCAGTCCTTCTTCTTCTTATTCTTCTTCCAACTCATTGCCTAGGTGATTGGGGTCGGCTGTTGGGGTCGGCTTTTCTCGTTCTCAGGTTGTATATTCTTCGGTTCTGGGTGTCGCTTTCATCTAGGCCGTTTCTCTGCAGGATTTTGGAGCATTGAGTCATCCAGGAGTTCTTTGGTCTTCCTGTGGACGACTGTCGAGGAAGATCCACAGACATTGTCTGATTTACCGCATGGTCTGGTGGTTTCCGTCTTATGTGCTCGTACCATCTCAGCTGTCGCTCTTGTCACTAATCTTTTAATTCTGAGATCTTGACCAGTCCAATTTAATTAAACATAACATACGCAGCCGGAAAATCAAAAAATATTTGTTGTATTATACTTCCGTTGTTAATAACATAACCTAGCGAGATTATTGCCATGCGGCGATCTATTCCGAGCAACAAAAAATTGTTAGAGGCCTACAGTAAAAATTAGACAGTTATTTTTTTTCTTAAATTTCGATTCTAGTGAGAATTAAACCCGAAACTTTCAAGTTTGTGAGTCAGTCGTATTTTAACCAGGCCAAAAAAGTTGCTCTAAGATATCATTAGATAAGTTAACGTCACACTTTTGTATTTAATTTTAACTGTTCCATCTTACTTAATTTCCAAAGTTTTATTACAGTTGTTTAAACAACTGTAGCGTTACTTTGTGGAATTCTATAATATAATGTATATAAAATTAAAATACGGTTTGAGTACTTATTACAAATCCCAATGCATTTTAATATTTGTTGTGTTATCATTAGGTAAGTTGTCAAGAACTGAAGTATGTGTAAATTACATCATTATGTGTGTGTTTTTTATGGTAAAATAGAGTAAAAGTGTGTGTACTATTTGTTGTTTATGGTATTAAGGGTGAATACGGTTCAAAGTGGAGAAGAGGATAAATTAAATTTATTATTTATGATGTTTTTATTTTGTTTGTTATATACTTCAATGGTTACTTAGTGTTTTACTGTAAAATATGTGTTTGATATGTGTAATATTTTACAGCTTATCTGGTAAACTCAAACATTTTAAAATAATAAATAGTCTTTTCATGAGACCCACAATATTATTGCGTTATGCGTATATATAAAAAAACTGAAAAAAAAAGTGTTTTTTTACAATATTGCACGAGTTTAAAATGGAGTAATTTTGATCAAAATTTCGGAGAAACAACAAAAAATTATGTACATAAACATTTACCCATTATTTTTTTAACAAAATGCCGCATTTTCTATTTTCAATTAAAAATAACAGTTTTGTATACGCCGTAAGAAATTCTGTTAAAATTAAGTCATTTTCTTTCGTTTGCGAAATAAAGCAAGCAAATTATTAAAGCGGTTCAAAAGAGGGATTAATTTCAACTATTTTTAATTGGGTTTCTTTTTTATAGAAAGTTTATAAAAAAAAAAATTATTTTACCTAACTTGATTTTATTTAATTGAGTGATGAAGTTAAAAAAGTTGAAATTTACATTTCAAATACAAGCGCACAAAATTTTACATTTTTTGAACGTATGTAAAGTTTTTATTATATTGGCTCAGCTGGAGAAAGCGCTTTAAAACATCCCGTTTTGGAACGTCTTATAATTTTTTTTAATTGTATATGATATCTACACACAAAATTTACACTCAACTTAGAGCCAAATGTATAATATACAAAGCAAAAGACGAAGAAAAATGCATTTGAAATAAGATGCTGGAAAAGGATATTGCGAATTCCATGGACATCAAGGTGAACTAACGCCTCCATTCTAAAAAATCAGAGAATTACCGACAGATTGTCGACAATATGCCTTGGACGAGTCTTCTGATTCATAGGGGACATTGCTCGTGACCAAGGAGACAGTTTGAAGAGGGTTGTGGCTGAGGGGGGTGACGTTGAAGGACGACGCACAAGTGGAATATTTCCAATGCGTTCAACTGACCTAGTGAGACACGTAAATGGATTACCCTTGACAACTCCCTTCGAGCCGCGGAGTGCAAAGAACGGATGGAGAAAAGTCGTCGGAGGCTATCACGAGAGTCACAAAACTCAGTCATGAGGTACACTATACTATGATTATGATATTACTTTCGCATATCGGAAGATCTACAATATAATACGAGTACAAAAGTTTTTTTGTAGTTCATCTTCTCTTAGGAAGTTTTCTGCAGTTTTCTTACAAAATTTGTTTTTTTCTAAACATATGCAGATGCGGAGAAATAGTTGATCTAATAATCACAGTTACTAGCTTCCTATCCCCACAATTAACTTATTTGCCTTTTTGTATTTTTTCTAAACATATGCAGATGCGGAGAAGTACTTGATCTAATAATCACAGTTACTAGCTTCCTTTCCCCACAATAAACTTATTTGCCTTTTTGTATTTTTTCTAAACATATGTAGATGCGGAGAAGTACTTGATATAATAATCACAGTTACTAGCTTCCTATCCCCACAATTAACTTATTTGCCTTTTTGTATTTTTTCTAAACATATGCAGATGCGGAGAAGTACTTGATCTAAAAATCACAGTTATTAGCTTCCTATCCCCACAACTAACTTATTTGCCTTTTTGTATTTTTTTATAGGTTCAATAATCGTGGGTTCGATTCCGAAGTTAGAGCGTTGTTGAGAAGAATCAGCTCTCTTAATGGTACATTATAAATTATATTTTTATTATTATTACCGTAACATTTTATATTTGAATCGTTCACTCCCCAACAAGTAAGAGTAAGAACGATTAAAATTGACAATGTAACGGTCAATGAAAAAATAACCATTTTTCGTGCTTGGAAACCAATAGTGACAGGTTTCAATGTCGTTTAATCACACATTCAGAACTGACATGCCCTGTGAATTTCAATCCCAGCCATAAACTCAATTTACCTTTACCAGTACTTTCCTACCCGGTCTGCATTTAAATCAATTTCGTTTGTGGACTGGCAAACCATAACTAACGGCAAACTCTGAGGTGGATCTGAATAACAGGGCTGGTGTATTGTGAAAATGTTAGCTTAAATGATTTTAGTATGAAATATTTATAATTTTACTATGTTATCAAATTGATTGAAAAATGAATTAAAAATGATATTAATAACATAATATAAAATATTGATTAATAAATGAGAAAAGAAAGGCAGTTGTAGGAGTTATATGTGTATGAATGTATATGTATGAATTATTCGAGATGGAATTCGAAAATTGCCTGAGAGATGGGAAAAAGTAGTAGCCAGCGATGGACAATACTTTAATTGATCCGTTCATTTATTTTGTTTAGAAATAAATGCATTTTTGAATACAAAAAAACGGACTGAACTTATTTGTACACCCAATAGAAAAAGTGAAAAATATGTCACGATAGGCAAGTTAATCGTTTTCTCCTTTCTAGCGACCCCGACAGGAAAACGGCGTGATGGTGTACTTTATAGTAGATAGATAGAATGTCACTATAAATCTAGTGTAACCATAACCGTTTAAATAAATTGCTTAGTTATTGAGGCAGAAGATAGTCGAGAATGAAGAGCGTCAGTATGAATAAGGGCCATACGATCATATAAAGAGAATAAGTAGATATTGATAGTTAAAATTAAGGAAGATGCATGTATATCATAATGCTTATTCCGTATCGCAGTAGGCAGAGACTACAGAGGGCCATACTTTCCTATCTCGATCTATATATTTAGCCCCTTCCACATCTAAACACTCTTATATATTATATGTTGCGTTATGGCAAAAGTTGATATGTCCGCTTTTTGCTATTTTGTGTTTATTCTTTCAATTTATAGAAAACATTTTTTAACATGCTGTGGCAAAATTTAATGTGTCAATCATTATCCAAACAAAAGATATATTGTTTGAAAAAACCTGAAAAATGCTTATTTGTACTGATTTTAACAGCTTATCAAAGTTAATATTGCTTCTCCTGTAAACTAAGGTAAAACGGAAATATCAACTTCTGCCTTATGGCGTTATCGCCACAGATATAACCTCTACGATTTCTCCGACTTACTGATGTTCCTTCTTCTAGAATATCATTCACTTGATATTAATACAATTTCTTTGGTCTTCTTCTTATGCGTCTTCCACTCACATCTGAACTGTATATCTGTTAGAAAAATTAAAAATAATTAAATAAACACTTGAGAGAGATACCACTAGTAAGCTTCTTACTAAGTTTTGTAGACATAACTTAGTCACTAACTGAGTCAGTTAACAGGGAAGCATGAATTATTGTTCCTGTTAAGTAGACTTTTATTAACTTGTTTTCCTGTTATGTGAATTTTATTTTATGTAATTGATTTAATTCTGTATCATACGTAAAATAAAATATTAAAATATTTTTTATATATACAAAACAAGGAAAATACCAGATAAAAACGTTTTACCCTCCTCACATCACAAAATTTTAGAAAAGATTTTAATTTCGGATAATTTTGACTTGACCATTAAGTAAATGAGACATCTGGACATGCTACAATATTTTACGTTTTGAAATAGTTCAAGAACACCCTCCGATCCATTTTTATTTGTTTTTTTTTTTGAGTTTGAAGGAAATTTATAATATTTATAACGATGAAAAGATGGCCTGAATTGACAAATTTATAACAGAAAACAGCTTTTATTTTACACGAGACCTTAAAAATCACAAACAATTTCATCCCCTATGAATTGTACCCTTCCATCTATCTAACACCCTAACGTCAACTGGAATTGTACCGATTCTCTATACACACGTAAGTAATTACCGTTCTTACAAAACCTTCCTGTTTTCCAATTTATTTAACGTGACCACAAAACTTTTAGAATTCCACTCCCCAAATTTAATCCTTCCAGACTATAAATATATCGCCCCAATTCAGATATGTAAACCCGATTCCTGTCACACAATAGGGGTGGGGCAAGGAAGATAAATTCCATTCGTTTGAAAATTTTACAAAAGGTATTTTCTGCCTATTGTGTTTAAAAATGCGCTGAAATTTTCAATGTTTTATTATTTTTTTCTGAATTCTATTGAGATGTGGGTGAAAGTGATGAAGATTAATCATGATGATGATAGATTTAAAATAGCTGTGTCATTCAATTTACAAAGGTCAATGAAAAAAACACTTGTCATTTTGGACAAATTAGCCCTTGTTAGCTAAAATACAGTAATACGTTCATTCATACGACATTAATTAATTACATTAATTAATTCGTAAGGCATCTATAAACATATCAGAATTGGTTACTAAAATTATTTTCAACCTCAATTATCGAGTCTTCGAATTAAGAACCACTGAAGTAAGCACGTATCAGTACGCCATCATATTGTATTTAATTGCACTTTTGTTATATGATGTATAACCTAGCGATTAAAGCTATGTGGTTATCACTTCCAACCAACCAGAAATACTAACGCACATGACTAACCAATAACTCTAAAGTATTGTGTATCAGATGCACTTTTAAACCAAACTTCGACCTTTATTGATATTTCAGCGGTAATTGAATTTGTAGTTGATAAAACAGTGGATAAACCATTTTGATGACCTGATTAGGTTTTTGAAAAAGGCTTTAAATTTACCTCTTTGAAAGTTAAGAGCGATCGGTAATCAATATTGCACTTGAGAGGGTTTTGTTTCAGAGATGTTTTCATGCTGAAAAAAAGTTTTTCCTGTGGGCTGACACTTGAATATAAAATGACTCGTTCTACTTTATCGTTTGGAAATGACGAAAGAAAAAAAGAAAAAAAAAACGATAAACACCCCTAACTGTCCAGCATGCGTAAGTTAAAGCAAAAATATGGTAAAGTAAGAAAGATAAAAGTATAATTTTTTTAGATAACAGTATGACATCGAACCAGAAACCCCCGTTCATAATACGAACCATCTACCACTATATCACGAAGAAATAATTTATACGAAAAAATAAGATATTTCTGAAGATTTTAAATATGTGCATTTATCATTTAAAAGACAATCCACCCACACTACAATTATTTGTGCCACCACATTATAGCCGAAAATGCTATTAAAGTAGTCAATGTATTAAGTAAAACAATTATTTTTGACAATTCCAAACTAAATTTGGTTATACTTTGAAAAATATAAGATAATGTTAACTGTGCTAGCTTCTAGCCTTTTCATGATTTAAAGTCGTATGTTTTAAATATAGACAATTTAACGTGTTAGATTAAATGTCAAGTTAAGTAAAAAAAATAAATGTTTTCAATTTTTTATGGTTATCAAGTTCTCTGTTAAAAAAATTATGAGGTAACATTTAGATCCACTTTAATTGTCTGATTGACTTTTTTTCAATTACTTTATAGTTTGTTTCATTTTCGTATACAAGTGAATATATTTTTGTTTTAAGCTATTACTAAAAACTGTTTATCAGTTTGGCATATTGTTTGTTCTTAAACCTATAAATAACTTATAATGTAACAAAAATACCTCACCTTGTGTTATTTGGTTAATTCTGGCAGGTCCAAGAGATGATGTCAGGAAAAACGAAAAAGCGTGCTAGTCTAGTAAGAATTGTATTGTGTTGAATTATCATACATTTTCATTTTATACTATAAAACTTAGCGGACAACCTCTTTCAACCAACTAGAAACATATTAGAGAGGCCTTTAGTAAAAGCGAGACTTTAATCTTTATAAAAAATCTGGGTTCAACGTGAATCGAACCCACAACTCTCAGGTTGGGAGATAGGCGTGTTGCCAAATAGGCAATAGAGATTTTTTTTAATGATTTTACATATGACAAAAAATATACATCATCTGTGAAAAAAACAACAGGTAATATATCATAATTTGAACACACAATTTTAATGGATCTGGTTTTGTTGCCTTTCATTTGTGGTGTCCCCAGTAGACTTTTGCCTGTATCTCACTGAATCGATACTTCTTTCCAATTTTTTATTATAAAAACCCCGTTACACATTCTCATCAACCTGACAAACAGTGATACTCAATTACACATGTGTACATCACGCGAAATCAAACTCCTCACACTTCATCACTCCAGACATACCAAAAACATTCACCCCATAATGTACCGCACATAATCATAAAAATAAAAGAATAAAAACATAAAACAATAAAAAACACCGCACTCAAGAGCTCACACAAACCTTTTCCACAAGTAATTCCTCTTGCAAGCCCAAGTACTCAAACTATAAAAACTGTAAAGTAACTAATGTTTGTTGAATTATGTAAATACTTCAATATAAGAGGAGAATATATCCAACCAACCACAAAAATAACATAGATAAATATTTTAATTTTTAGTGTTCAGTGGAATATTTACATTTGAGCTTTATAAAATGAATATTTAATGATAAAAGAAAGAATTGCAAGTTCAAAAGACGACATAAATCATTTTACGATTTAAATTTAACAAATATGTCTATTTAATCTGCAACTTGGAGATCGAAGGTGATATCGAGAAGACTGGTAACAGGAGAACCAGGAAAAACACTACGTCACGGAAGATAACTA
>OX463856.1:23185089-23401176 GCA_949825065.1 Odontocerum albicorne
TAAATCATAAGTCTTCCTGAATAATAAACGTCTATCATGTACTGAATAAATTTCTGCCTAGTGGAAACGCATGTGTCTTCCAGGCGAGGATTCTAAAGCCGATATTTATTAAAGTTTCAATCACTATTGTGACCATTAGTAAAAAAATATTTAAAAACGTTTTCCTTCCAAATATTCCAATAATCCAATTCAATGCATAGATGACTATATTTACTTGAGTTAAGTTGTACTTTCATCGTATGCAATGTAACCTGGTGGGTTTATTGTTGTGTACCAATTTATTACAACCAACCAGAAAGATGTTACTCAAGCTTTAAGTTAAAACCAGTTAGGAATCATTAAAAAAATGCTGGATACCAAGGAAAATCTAGCCCGCAACCCTTGGACTGAAAGACAGACGTCTTATCAACTAAGCCACGTAAGTAATCATGGCAGTTGTTGACATTAAAGATGTAAAAAAAGTCTCACAAGCGCGTCATTGCTGATACTTGAATAAAAAGTTTTAAATAGATATTTTATAGAATCTTGTTTGTGCTCGATGATGAGGGGAAAACCTTGAAACTGGCAGGGTTATACCATTTTATAAAATGGGAATAAACAGTGTTGAACTAAACAAATTAGCATTTTACATAATTGATCAATAGTTAAGGTTTTGAATTTGTAGAACTTCATATTATATTTTCGGACAAAAATTACTTTGTTATTCCCCACTACATGCGTTTTTACATCATAGAACGAGGCTTTCTTCAAGTAGAATAGTTTAGAATGCTAAGAGATACACAAAGCCACAAGGAAAATAATAAAATACAAAAATGACAATGAATGCAATAAGTTCCACTTATCTTGAACATTTCCAATGTAACATGATACCAGCCTGATCTAAGCACTACTCTCGTAACCAACTGGGTTCATTCCACCTGAAGAGCTAGAGGTAGAAAAAGTCAAGCGGGGATTAATGTAATTTTTTGAATAACAAAGTATTTTTTTTAAATATTCCTCACCTTTTCCAACAATCGTATTTTTTTTTCTAAACTCCGATGTGATTACGTAAAACTCCTTTTTATACCAACGTATTTGTACACCATTCACCACATCATCTTACGATTCACTCTGATTGAATTCGGAACATCTTCTTGGCTCAAACAAATGTGCTTCATATATACTAATATTTAATAAAAAAAAAACTAAAGAAGGCATATTTATTTCAAAATATTCCTCGTCCCTAATTCCTTTCTCATGATTTTCTTTGCGATTTCTCACTTATTTTAATTTACCTCATTTTTATTAAAATACAATTTTCATTTATCAAGTCAAAGAGACGATAATGGGACGATAATATATTATTTATGAAACCAAAACTGTTTATAAATCTACAATACATGTATATATGATTATACATCTAAGTATTAAATACGTTAAAAAAATTATCCATATATATTTCAACAAGCGATTTCTTTCATTTTCTAAACTATACCTTAATTAATATCAAAATAGCTTGGATGGTCTTTGCCAAAAGTAATATTTCACCTGCAAATGCAGCACTTCTCTTTTGGCCCATAATTTAATCTAAATTGCATTTTAATGAACGTGGCGCAGCGTCAGAGTATGATTAAAAACTTGAGAACATCTTAGCAAATGAGAATACGGTGTCTCTGTGCTAACAATTATAACTTCAAATCAATTTGAATTTCTTGTAAGAGATTAATTTTAACTGAATAATTTATTTGTTTTCAAGATTCAACTTAGTATGATGTTTAACATATTAATTTTTACATTTAACCCTTGATTGCTGTGTCTTTGAAAATTATGTATTTTATCTTATGTTGTCGTCCACCTATGGCTTTGGATGCGTTCGAAGTCTTTACAAAAGTTGTATTATATTCTACGCATTTTTTTCGAAGAGTTATTTCCTTTTCCACCTTAAAGGAGGAGACGACTCCTTACAGAACAACTCAAGCTCTGTGGATGGATCAGTAGTTTCCGCTTTTTTATGCCACATGATAACCACAGTAGAGCTGCAGCCCACGTTGGATTGGGATCTTGACCAGTCCTTCTTCTTCTTATTCTTCTTCCTGGCACTGTCCCAACTCATTGCCTAGGTAGGATGTTGAGGTCGGCTCTTCTCGTTCCCAGGCTGTATATTCTTCAGTTCTGGGTGTCGCTTTCATCTAGGCCGTTTCTCTGCAGGATTTTGGAGCATTTAATCATCCAGGAGTTCTTTGGTTTTCCTCTGGATGGGTGTCGAGGAAGATTCACAGACATTGCCTGATTTACCGTATGGTCTGGTGGTTTCCGTCTTATGTGCTCGTACCATCTCAGCTATCGCTCTTCTCACTAATTCTTGGATCTTGACCAGTCCAATTTAATTAAATATACGCAGCCGGAAAATCAAAAATATATTTGTTGTATTATACTTTTGTTGTTAACAACATAACCTAGCAAGATTATTGCCATACGGCGATCTATTCCGAGTACCAAAAATTGTTAGAGGCCTTAAGTAAAAATTAGGCAGTTAATTGTTTTTCTGAAATTTGGATTCCAGTGAGAATCAAACCGAAACTTTCAAGTTTGGGAGTCAGTCGTCTTTTAAGCAGACCAAAAAAGTTGCTCTAAGATATCATTAGATATGTTAACGTCACACTTTTGTATTTAACTTTAACTATTCCATCTTACTTAATTTCCAAAGTTTTATTACCGCTGTTTAAACAACTTTGGCGTTACTTTGTGGAATTCTATAATGTATATAAAATGAAAACACGGTGTGAGTACATATCACAAATCACAATGCATTTCAATATTTGCTGTGTCATCAATTAGGTAAGTTGTCAAGAACTGAAGTATGTATAAATTACATAATGATGTGTGTGTTTTTTATGGTAAAATAGAGTAAAAGTGTGTGTACTATTTGTTGTTTATGTTATTTAGGGTGAATACGGTTCACAATGGAGAAGAGGATAAATAAAATTTATTGTTTATGATGTTTTTATTTTGTTTGTTATATACTTCAATGGTTGCTTATCATTTTACTGTAAAATATGTGTTTGATATGTGTAATATTTTACAGCTTATCTGGTAAACATTTTAAAATAATAGTCTTTTCATGAGACCCACAATATTATTGCGTTATGCGTATATATAAAAAAACTGAAAAAAAAAGTGTTTTTTTACAATATTGCACGAGTTTAAAATGGAGTAATTTTGATCAAAATTTCGGAGAAACAACAAAAAATTATGTACATAAACATTTACCCATTATTTTTTTTAACAAAATGCCGCATTTTCTATTTTCAATTTAAAATAACAGTATTGTATACGCCGTAAGAAATTCTGTTAAAATTAAGTCATTTTCTTTCGTTTGCGAAATATAGCAAGCAAATTATTAAAGCGGTTCAAAAGAGGGATTAATTTCAACTATTTTTAATTGGGTTTCTTTTTTATAGAAAGTTTATAAAAAAAAAATTATTTTACCTAACTTGATTTTATTTAATTCAGTGATGAAGTTATAAAAGTTGAAATTTACGTTTCAAATACAAGCGCACAAAATTTAACATTTTTTGAACGTATGTAAAGTTTTTATTAGGTTGGCGCAGCTGGAGAAAGCGCTTGAAAACATCCAGTTTTGGAACGTCTTATAATTATTTTTAATTGTATATGATTTCTACACACAAAATTTACACTCAACTAAGAGCCAAATGTATAATATACAAAGCGAAAGACGAAGAAAAATGCATTTGAAATATGATGCTGGAAAAGGATATTTCGAATTCCATGGACATCAAGGTGAACTAACGCCTCCATTCTCGAAAATCTGAGAATCACCGACAGATAGTCGACAATATGCCTTGGACGAGTCCTCCAATTCTTAGGGGACAGGGTGATGACGTTGAAGGACTACGCACAAGAGAAATAATTCCAATGCGTTCAACTGATGTAGTGAGAGACGCAACTGGATTACTCTTGACAACTCCCTTCGAGCCGCGGAGTGCAAAGAACGGATGGAGAAAAGTCGTCGGAGGCTATCACGAGAGTCACAATACTCAGTCATGGGGTACACGACACTATGATTACGAGTACAATTTTTTTTTGTAGTTCATCTTCTCTTAGGAAGTTTTCTGCAGTTTTCTTACAAAATATGTTTTTTTCTAAACATATGCAGATGCGGAGAAGTACTAGATCTAATAATCACAGTTACTAGCTTCCTATCCCCACAATTAACTTATTTAGCTTTTTGTATTTTATCTAAACATATGCAGATGCGGAGAAGTACTTGATCTAATAATCACAGTTACTAGCTTCCTATCCCCACAATTAACTTATTTGCCTTTTTGTATTTTTTCTAAACATATGCAGATGCGGAGAAGTACTTGATCTAATAATCACAGTAACTAGCTTCCTATCCCCACAATTAACTTATTTAGCTTTTTGTATTTTATCTAAACATATGCAGATGCGGAGAAGTACTTGATCTAATAATCACAGTTACTAGCTTCCTATCCCCACAATTAACTTATTTGCCTTTTTGTATTTTTTCTAAACATATGCAGATGCGGAGAAGTACTTGATCTAATAATCACAGTTACTAGCTTCCTATCCCCACAATTAACTTATTTGCCTTTTTGTAATTTTTCTAAACATATGCAGATGCGGAGAAGTACTTGATCTAATAATCACAGTTACTAGCTTCCTATCCCCACAATTCACTTATTTGCCTTTTTGTATTTTTTCTAAACATATGCAGATGCGGAGAAGTACTAGATCTAATAATCACAGTTACTAGCTTCCTATCCCCACAATTAACTTATTTACCTTTTTGTATTTTATCTAAACATATGCAGATGCGGAGAAGTACTTGACCTAATAATCACAGTTACTAACTTCCTATCCCCACAATTAACTTATTTACCTTTTTGTATTTTTTCTAAACATATGCAGATGCGGAGAAGTACTTAATCTAATAATCACAGTTACTAGCTTCCTATCCCCACAACTAACTTATTTGCCTTTTTGTATTTTTTCTAAACATATGCAGATGCGGAGAAGTACTTGATCTAATAATCACAGTTACTAGCTTCCTATCCCCACAATAAACTCATTTAGCTTTTTGTATTTTATCTAAACATATGCAGATGCGGAGAAGTACTTGATCTAATAATCACAGTTACTAGCTTCCTATCGCCACAATTAACTTATTTGCCTTTTTGTATTTTTTCTAAACATATGCAGATGCGGAGAAGTACTTGATCTAATAATCACAGTTACTAGCTTCCTATCCCCACAATTAACTTATTTGCCTTTTTGTAATTTTTCTAAACATATGCAGATGCGGAGAAGTACTTGATCTAATAATCACAGTTACTAGCTTCCTATCCCCACAATTCACTTATTTGCCTTTTTGTATTTTTTTTAAACATATGCAGATGCGGAGAAGTACTTGATCTAATAATCACAGTTACTAGCTTCCTATCCCCACAATTAACTTATTTGCCTTTTTGTAATTTTTCTAAACATATGCAGATGCGGAGAAGTACTTGATCTAATAATCACAGTTACTAGTTTCCTCTCCCCACAATTCACTTATTTGCCTTTTTGTATTTTTTCGAAACATATGCAGATAAGGAGAAGTACTAGATCTAATAATCACAGTTACTAGCTTCCTATCCCCACAATTAACTTATTTACCTTTTTGTATTGTATCTAAACATATGCAGATGCGGAGAAGTACTTGATCTAATAATCACAGTTACTAGCTTCCTATCCCCACAATTAACTTATTTAGCTTTTTGTATTTTATCTAAACATATGCAGATGCGGAGAAGTACTTGATCTAATAATCACAGTTACTAGCTTCCTATCCCCACAATTCACTTATTTGCCTTTTTGTATTTTTTCTAGACATATGCAGATGCGGAGAAGTACTAGATCTAATAATCACAGTTACTAGCTTCCTATCCCCACAATTAACTTATTTACCTTTTTGTATTTTATCTAAACATATGCAGATGCGGAGTAGTACTTGATCTAATAATCACAGTTACTAACTTCCTATCCCCACAATTAACTTATTTACCTTTTTGTATTTTTTCTAAACATATGCAGATGCGGAGAAGTACTTAATCTAATAATCACAGTTACTAGCTTCCTATCCCCACAACTAACTTATTTGCCTTTTTGTATTTTTTCTAAACATAAGCAGATGCGGAGAAGTACTTAATCTAATAATCACAGTTACTAGCTTCCTATCCCCACAACTAACTTATTTGCCTTTTTGTATTTTTTCTAAACATATGCAGATGCGGAGAAGTACTTGATCTAATAATCACAGTTACTAGCTTCCTATCCCCACAATTAACTTATTTGCCTTTTTGTATTTTTTCTGAACATATGCAGATGCGGAGAAGTACTTGATCTAATAATCACAGTTACTAGCTTCCTATCCCCACAATTAACTTATTTAGCTTTTTGTATTTTATCTAAACATATGCAGATGCGGAGAAGTACTTGATCTAATAATCACAGTTACTAGCTTCCTATCCCCACAATTAACTTATTTGCCTTTTTGTATTTTTTTCTAAACATATGCAGATGCGGAGAAGTACTTGATCTAATAATCACAGTTACTAGCTTCCTATCCCCACAATTAACTTATTTGCCTTTTTGTAATTTTTCTAAACATATGCAGATGCGGAGAAGTACTTGATCTAATAATCACAGTTACTAGCTTCCTATCCCCACAATTCACTTATTTGCCTTTTTGTATTTTTTCTAAACATATGCAGATGCGGAGAAGTACTAGATCTAATAATCACAGTTACTAGCTTCCTATCCCCACAATTAACTTATTTACCTTTTTGTATTTTATCTAAACATATGCAGATGCGGAGAAGTACTTGACCTAATAATCACAGTTACTAACTTCCTATCCCCACAATTAACTTATTTACCTTTTTGTATTTTTTCTAAACATATGCAGATGCGGAGAAGTACTTAATCTAATAATCACAGTTACTAGCTTCCTATCCCCACAACTAACTTATTTGCCTTTTTGTATTTTTTCTAAACATATGCAGATGCGGAGAAGTACTTGATCTAATAATCACAGTTACTAGCTTCCTATCCCCACAATTAACTCATTTAGCTTTTTGTATTTTATCTAAACATATGCAGATGCGGAGAAGTACTTGATCTAATAATCACAGTTACTAGCTTCCTATCGCCACAATTAACTTATTTGCCTTTTTGTATTTTTTCTAAACATATGCAGATGCGGAGAAGTACTTGATCTAATAATCACAGTTACTAGCTTCCTATCCCCACAATTAACTTATTTGCCTTTTTGTAATTTTTCTAAACATATGCAGATGCGGAGAAGTACTTGATCTAATAATCACAGTTACTAGCTTCATATCCCCACAATTCACTTATTTGCCTTTTTGTATTTTTTTTAAACATATGCAGATGCGGAGAAGTACTTGATCTAATAATCACAGTTACTAGCTTCCTATCCCCACAATTAACTTATTTGCCTTTTTGTAATTTTTCTAAACATATGCAGATGCGGAGAAGTACTTGATCTAATAATCACAGTTACTAGTTTCCTATCCCCACAATTCACTTATTTGCCTTTTTGTATTTTTTCTAAACATATGCAGATAAGGAGAAGTACTAGATCTAATAATCACAGTTACTAGCTTCCTATCCCCACAATTAACTTATTTACCTTTTTGTATTTTATCTAAACATATGCAGATGCGGAGAAGTACTTGATCTAATAATCACAGTTACTAGCTTCCTATCCCCACAATTAACTTATTTAGCTTTTTGTATTTTATCTAAACATATGCAGATGCGGAGAAGTACTTGATCTAATAATCACAGTTACTAGCTTCCTATCCCCACAATTCACTTATTTGCCTTTTTGTATTTTTTCTAGACATATGCAGATGCGGAGAAGTACTAGATCTAATAATCACAGTTACTAGCTTCCTATCCCCACAATTAACTTATTTACCTTTTTGTATTTTATCTAAACATATGCAGATGCGGAGTAGTACTTGATCTAATAATCACAGTTACTAACTTCCTATCCCCACAATTAACTTATTTACCTTTTTGTATTTTTTCTAAACATATGCAGATGCGGAGAAGTACTTAATCTAATAATCACAGTTACTAGCTTCCTATCCCCACAACTAACTTATTTGCCTTTTTGTATTTTTTCTAAACATATGCAGATGCGGAGAAGTACTTAATCTAATAATCACAGTTACTAGCTTCCTATCCCCACAACTCACTTATTTGCCTTTTTGTATTTTTTCTAAACATATGCAGATGCGGAGAAGTACTTGATCTAATAATCACAGTTACTAGCTTCCTATCCCCACAATTAACTTATTTGCCTTTTTGTATTTTTTCTGAACATATGCAGATGCGGAGAAGTATTTGATCTAATAATCACATTTACTAGCTTCCTATCCCCACAACTAACTTATTTGCCTTTTTGTATTTTTTCTAAACACATGCATATGCGGAGAAGTACTTAATCTAATAATCACAGTTACTAGCTTCCTATCCCCACAACTAACTTATTTGCCTTTTTGTATTTTTTCTTAACATATGCAGATGCGGAGAAGTACTTGATCCAATAATCACAGTTACTAGCTTCCTATCCCCACAACTAACTTATTTGCCTTTTTGTATTTTTTCTAAACATATGCAGATGCGGAGAAGTACTTAATCTAATAATCACAGTTACTAGCTTCCTATCCCCAAAACTAACTTATTTGCCTTTTTGTATTTTTTCTAAACATATGCAGATGCGGAGAAGTACTTGATCTAATAATCACAGTTACTAGCTTCCTATCCCCACAATTAACTTATTTGCCTTTTTGTATTTTTTCTAAACATATGCAGATGCGGAGAAGTACTTACTCTAATAATCACAGTTACTAGCTTCCTATCCCCACAACTAACTTATTTGCCTTTTTGTATTTTTTTATAGGTTCAATAATCGTGGGTTCGATTCCGAAATTAGAGCGTTGTTGAGAAGAATCAGCTTTCTAAATGGTACAGTATAAATTATATTTTTATTATTATTACCGTAACATTTTATATTTGAATCGTTCACTCCCTAACAAGTAAGAGTAAGAACGATTAGAATTGACAATGTAACGGTCAATGAATCGTTCACTCCATTTGAATCGTTCACTTCCCAACAAGTAAGAGTAAGAACGATAAGAATTGACAATGTAACGGTCAATGAATCGTTCACTCCATTTGAATCGTTCACTCCCCAACAAGTAAGAGTAAGAACGATTAGAATTGACAATGTAACGGTCAATGAAAAAATAACCATTTTTCGTGCTTGGAAACCAATAGTGGCAGGTTTCAATGTCGTTTAATCACACATTCAGAACTGACATGCCCTGTGAATTTCAATCCCAGCCATAAACTCAATTTACCTTTACCAGTACTTTCCTACCCGGTCTGCATTTAAATCAATTTCGTTTGTGAACTGGCAAACCATAACTAACGGCAAACTCTGAGGTGGATCGGAATAACAGGGCTGGTGTATTGTAAAAATGTTAGCTTCAATGATTTTAGTATGAAATATTTATAATTTTACGATGTCATCAAATTGATTGAAAAATGAATTAAAAATGATATTAATAACATAATATAAAATGTTGATTAATAAATGAGAAAAGAAAGGGAGTTGTAGGAGTTATATGTGTATGAATGTATTGTGTATGAATTATTCGAGATGGAATTCGAAAATTGCCTGAGAGATGGGAAAAAGTAGTAGCCAGCGATGGACAATACTTTAATTGATCCGTTCATTTATTTTGTTTAGAAATAAATGCATTTTTGAACACAAAAAAACGGACTGAACTAATTTGTACACCTAATAGAAAAAGTGAAAAATATGTCACGATAGGAAAGTTAATCGTTTTCTCCTTTCTACCGACCCTGACAGGAAAACGGTGTGATGGTGTACTTTAGAGTAGATACATAGAATGTCACTATAAATCTAGTGTAACCATAACCGTTTAAATAAATTGCTTAGTTATTGAGGCAGAAGGTAGTCGAGAATGAAGAGCGTCAATATGAATAAGGGCTATACGACCATATAAAGAGAATAAGTAGATATAGATAGTTAAAATTAAGGAAGATGCATGTATATCATAATGCTTATTCCGTATCGCAGTAGGCAGAGACTACAGAGGGCCATACTTTCCTATCTCGATCTATATATTTAGCCCCTTCCACATCTAAACACTCTTATATATTATATGTTGCGTTATGGCAAAAGTTGATATGTCTGCTTTTTGCTATTTTGTGTTTATTCTTTCAATTTATAGAAAACATTTTTTAACATGTTGTGGCAAAATTTAATGTGTCAATCATTATCAAAACAAAAGATATATTGTTTGGAAAAACCTGAAAAATGCTTATTTGTACTGATTTAACAGCTTATCAAAGTTAATATTGCTTCTCCTGTAAACTAAGGTAAAACGGAAATATCAACTTCTGCCATAACGCCACAGATATAACCTCTACGATTTCTCCGACTAACTGATGTTCCTTCTTCTAGAATATCATTCACTTGATATTAATACGATTTCCTTGGTCTTCTTCTTATGCGTCTTCCACTCACATCTGCACTGTATATCTGTTAGAAAAATTAAAAATAATTAAATAAATACTTGAGAGAGATACCACTCGTAAGCTTCTTACTAAGTTTTGTAGACATAACTTAGTCACTAACTGAGTCAGATAACAGGGAAGCATGAATTATTGTTCCTGTTAAGTAGACTTTTATTAACTTGTTTTCCTGTTATGTGTATTTTATTTTATGTAATTGATTTAATTCTGTATCATACGTAAAATAAAATATTAAAATATTTTTTATGTATACAAAACAAGGAAAATACCAGATAAAAACGTTTTACCCTCCTCACATCACAAAATTTTAGAAAAGATTTTAATTTCGGATAATTTTGACTTGACCATTAAGTAAATGAGACATCTGAACATGCTATTGTATTTTACGTTTTGAAATAGTTCAAGAACACCCTCCGATCCATTTTTATTTGTTTTCTTTTTTGAGTTTGAAGGAAATTTATAATATTTATAACGATGAAAAGATGGCCTGAATTGACAAATTTATAACAGAAAACAGCTTTTATTTTACACGAGACCTTAAAAATCACAAACAATTTCATCCCCTATGAATTGTACCCTTCCATCTATCTAACACCCTAACGTCAACTGGAATTGTACCGATTCTGTATACACACGTAAGTAATTACCGTTCTTACAAAACCTTCCTGTTTTCCAATTTATTTAACGTGACCACAAAACTTTTAGAATTCCACTCCCCAAATTTAATCCTTCCAGACTATAAATATATCGCCCCAATTCAGATATGTAAACCCGATTCCTGTCACACAATAGGGGTGGGGCAAGGAAGATAAATTCCATTCGTTTGAAAATTTTACAAAAGGTATTTTCTGCCTATTGTGTTTAAAAATGCGCTGAAATTTTCAATGTTTTATTTTTTTTTCTGAATTTTATTGAGATGTGGGTGAAAGTGATGAAGATTAATCATGATGATGATAGATTTAAAATAGCTGTGTCATTCAATTTACAAAGGTCAATGAAAAAAACACTTGTCATTTTGGACAAATTAGCCCTTGTTAGCTAAAATACAGTAATACATTCATTCATACGACATTAATTAATTACATTAATTAATTCGTAAGGCATCCATAAATATATCAGAATTGGTTACTAAAATTATTTTCAACTCCAATTATCGAGTCTTCGAATTAAGAACCACTGAGGTAGGCACGTATCAGTACGCCATCATATTGTATTTAATTGCACTTTTGTTATATGATGTATAACCTAGCGATTACAGCTATGTGGTTATCACTTCCAACCAACCAGAAATACTAACGCACATGACTAACCAATAACTCTAAAGTATTGTGTATCAGATGCACTTTTAAACCAAACTTCGACCTTTATTGATATTTCAGCGGTAATTGAATTTGTAGTTGATAAAACAGTGGATAAACCATTTTGATGACCTGATTAGGTTTTCGAAAAAAAGGCTTTCAATTTACCTTTTTGAAAGTTAAGAGCGATCGGTAATCAATATTGCACTTGAGAGGGTTTTGTTTCAGAGATGTTTTCATGCTGAAAAAAAGTTTTTTCCTGTGGGCTGACACTTGAATACAAAATGACTCGTTCTACTTTATCGTTTGGAAATGACGAAAGAAAAAAAGAAAAAAATACGATAGACACCCCTAACTGTCCAGCATGCGTAAGTTAAAGCAAAAATATGGTAAAGTAAGAAAGATAAAAGTATCATTTTTTTAGATAACAGTATGACATCGAACCAGAAACCCCCGTTCATAATACGAACCATCTACCACTATATCACGAAGAAATAATTTATAAGAAAAAATAAGATATTTCTGAAGATTTTAAATATGTGCATTTATCATTTAAAGGACAATCCACCCACACTACAATTATTTGTGCCACCACATTATAGCCGAAAATGCTATTAAAGTAGTCAATGTATTAAGTAAAACAATTATTTTTGACAATTCCAAACTAAATTTGGTTATACTTTGAAAAATATAAGATAATGTTAACTGTGCTAGCTTCTAGCCTTTTCATGATTTAAAGTCGTATGTTTTAAATATAGACAATTTAACGTGTTAGATTAAATGTCAAGTTAAGTAAAAAAATAAATGTTTTCAATTTTTTATGGTTATCAATTTCTCTGTTAAAAAAAATATGAGGTAACATTTAGATCCACTTTAATTGTCTGATAGACTTTTTTTCAATTACTTTATAGTTTGTTTCATTTTCGTATACAAGTAAATATATTTTTGTTTTAAGCTATTACTAAAAACTGTTTATCAGTTTGGAATATTGTTTGTTCTAAAACCTATAAATAACTTATAATGTAACAAAAATACCTCACCTTGTGTTATTTGGTTAATTCTGGCAGGTCCAAGAGATGATGTCAGGAAAAACGAAAAAGCGTGCTAGTCTAGTAAGAATTGTATTGTGTTGAATTATCATACATTTTCATTTTATACTATAAAACTTAGCGGACAACCTCTTTCAACCAACTAGAAACATATTAGAGAGGCCTTTAGTAAAAGCAAGACTTTAATCTTTATAAAAAATCTGGGTTCAACGTGAATCGAACCCACAACTCTCAGGTTGGGAGATAGGCGTGTTGCCAAATAGGCAATAGAGATTTTTTTTAATGATTTTACATATGACAAAAAATATACATCATCTGTGAAAAAAACAACAGGTAATATATCATAATTTGAACACACAATTTTAATGGATCTGGATTTGTTGCCTTTCATTTGTGGTGTCCCCAGTAGACTTTTGCCTGTATCTCACTGAATCGATACTTCTTTCCGATTTTTTATTATAAAAACCCCGTTACACATTCTCATCAACCTGACAAACAGTGATACTCAATTACACATGTGTACATCACGCGAAATCAAACTCCTCACACTTCATCACTCCAGACATACCAAAAACATTCACCCCATAATGTACCGCACATAATCATAAAAATAAAAGAATAAAAACATAAAACAATAAAAAACACCGCACTCAAGAGCTCACACAAACCTTTTCCACAAGTAATTTTTCTTGCAAGCCCAAGTACTCAAACTATAAAAATTGTAAAGTAACTAATGTGTGCTAATGTTTGTTGAATTATGTAAATACTTCAATATAAGAGGACAATATATCCAACCAACCACAAAAATAACATAGATAAATAATTTAATTTTTAGTGTTCAGTGGAATATTTACATTTGAGCTTTATAAAATGAATATTTAATGATAAAAGAAAGAATCGCAAGTTGAAAAGACGACATAAATCATTTTACGATTTAAATTTAACAAATATGTCTATTTAATCTGCAACTTGGAGATCGAAGGTGATATCGAGAAGACTGGTAACAGGAGAACCAGGAAAAACACTACGTCACGGAAGATAACTATAATAGCTTTTTGAGTCACTGTTTGAAACACGTTAACGACGTAACTGCTGATTCTAGAGTCATGGGTAGTAAAGTACAACTTAAACCTGAAAAAGTTTTAAGGTAAAATCTTCTTTTGAGCGGAGTGCGTTGTTGAATGTTGTTGCCTTTTCCTGTGTGGAGTATTACTGTACGTACGATGACAAACCATGAGCTACAAGCCAACTCAAGTGGTTGAAGGCTTGATGAATAGGGGCTGAAAACAATGTTATATCCCGACCACGTTAGTTAACAAATCCAAATCACCAATTCTGACGTGTTGAAGATATACCATATGAATAAGAATACAATTTCTAGAAAGTTATTTTCAACCAAATCAATTGTGTACTGCCTTTCAGCGCACTCATATCTTAACATATATTAGTAAACTAATATTTCTGAGAACACAAAAAAAAATCTGTTCGATAAATCTTTGTAAAGTATTAAAGCTGACAGTTAGCACGTTTATCTAATGGGCCTCGGCAATGGAACAACACGACTAACCGATTTTGAATAAATCACTTTTATCGTTCGGTAAAATTGATGTGTATGTGCATAAAATAGTTCAAACCACAGTCTACCAACTCACTTTTTTAAGGAAGAATCTTTCCATCAGATCTTTATTTTAAAGCACGCAAATTTCAAGCACATTTTCTCTTTCAATATTAAAAACGGAGTATTTTTTCATCCATGTATTTATTATGCGGTGTTTGCACATGATATTGCGCATTTAATGGCAAAATGAGATTACATTATTGATTAAAAAAGTCTTAAATAACAAGTTTTTTTAGTACTTATAAAACCACAGTGGCTTTTTTATGTAGTAAAAATGGATGAAGAAAGATTTCCAAAAGCATTATCTATGGTCAAGTAGCATGTACTAAGAGGGACCAGGGACGTCCTAATTTTAAATTAAAGGACACCTGCAAAAAACACATTTTGTTATTTGAGCTAGATATTCTGACTCAAACCTCTCCTTCCTTTAACCCGAACAACGTGCATGCACCGTCTAATACAACATCCTCATTTGGACCGTGAAGTTCTATAAAAGTCAACAGGACCACAGCAATATTCTTATAGCTGCCCTGGGGGGTGCAACAGTGAGTTCAACCAACCTTTCCGTTATAAGCATGTATTTCCGAAGCATCATCTGTTACCCTACTTGTTCACCAACAGTGTTAGCTGGGTGGACCAATATCTGAGTGAATGTGATGAAATGTAAGTAGATGAGTGGACATGTAAGTGTGTATACAAATAAATAGACAAAATTTCAAAAACAAAGAATAAACGGGGACATCAGTGCCAATATTTTTTTTAAAACCAAACCAAAGCTCCTTTCCTTTCCTTTTGATTGATGATATCTCACTTTATATGAAAAATAATGTTCGGGTGATTGTCCGTCTTTGTGGGGTTCGTGGGCATGTTCTCATGTATACGAGTATGTTTATGGATTTCGTGGGGATGGATAGTCATTTGAATGATTTATGCGACCACGTAACTTGCTTCATTTACTTTTGTCTGGTTAGTTGGAAGAGATTACCGCCTGACAATAAGCCCGTGTGAGGACTATATTTTTATTTAGAAACACAGTTATAAATCCTCTAAAAGGCATTCAAGATAAATTGCATAGTATGCGTCCTCGACATTGTAAATTCTCGACATGTGATGTTTTACAAAACACGTGGTCAGATCGATGCCTGACCATATGCTTGCTTTGAACACAAAAAATAAAATATCATGAAATACCTGAATATTTTAAAATACAAAAAGGTAATAAAACCTCTTAATCCTTCTGCCGAAGTTTCAATACACCGTTTGTTATCCGGGACACCCAGATATGATTCTGAGAAGGCTTCCCTCTGGAATGTTATACCTGGCGCGAGTTATCTCGTCGTTCTGGACATATTTTCGCCACGTGCGTTTTAGTTCCACGTCTGTAATTGGCGCCACTCGTATTTTTAAGGGAGATGGAAATATTTCTCCTCTCTCTCTCGCGATTTTCTTTAAAAGGGGGAGCAAGAGCTCCCCAGGGCCCTTCTGATTCGGGACGCTGTAATGTACGGATCTGCTTCATGCTGCTCACACGGAATACTACCTGCGCTGTAAATCAGGCTGATAGCTGCCAGACTTATTCGCTGATTTTCTCTGCCGTATCACAGACGCTTCAAGACGACATCTTTAATTTTGGGTGAATATTATTTCCTTGTATTTAATGCTGGATTTCGTGACAGGACCTTATGCCCTGGCTTAACTTAAATTCAAATTTGCTATTGTAAACCCCCTTGTTAGAATTCACGACACAATCTACGAGCCATTGATTCGGGAACCGAACTTAAAACTTTTTTTTCTTGACATACGTTCAAGTTTTTTTTTATTAATCCATTTATATAATAAATTATTTATTTTTAAAATTGTATCTCTTTTAATTGTGCCCCTTTTCCCGGTAAAAGAATTGAGAGAGAGTTACTCAGAGTACCAATAACCCAACGAACTCCTGAGATCAAAGAGGATTTGTTCCTTTTCACCCGGCTGAGCAGAGCAGGCGTCACACCTGGTAAGATTGGAATTTGGTAAACTTGATTTACGTAATCAAATGTGTACATTATATTATTCTAAAAAATAGGAAAAGGTGTGACACCCGCTAGATTGTATTGCAATAAAAGTGTTAGATAAATAAATAAAAGTATTAAAAAAAATTGTTATCTTTTTATAAGTAAATATGTAAGTGTTATTTATTTCTGAGAAATTAAATATTAAGATTATTAAAATAAAAAAAAATACACGTAGAAAATAAAAAAAAAAGTTTATTTATAGTTATAAGACATAAATTTAACTAGTTTTCTAGTTCTTAAGTAAATACATTTGTATATAGGTAAAGATTTTAGCAAATGTATGTATTATATATTCCTTCATAAAATAGTGAAAAAGAAAAGATTAAAAAGTTATTCTGAATTGGGAGAGCAAGCCAAAAACCGAAATCTGTGCAGAAGAATTATTACAGAAGAGCTTCGTTACTACTCGTACCAGGCTTGGCAAGCTAACGTGCATATGAAGTGATTACAAAGTAAAGAGTTCTACATGGTGCTGGATTTTGTCCATGTTTGTAGCGGGTATGGGAGAGATGTGGATTCAGAATTGGATTCCATAGTGACAGTCGGAGATGTGACGAAGTTGATGCGTCAGTCCATCGTCTCTCTCTTAGATGGAAGAAGGCCGTGACGACCGACGACCTCCGTGGCCTGGTGGTAAGACGCTTGTCTACCGATCCGGAGGTTGCGGGTTCAATACCCGCTGGAACCCAGATTTAAAAAAATGGGATTCCAGTCTGGTATTCACTTAGGGCCCATTAAAACATATTTCTGGTTGGCTGGAAGAAATTGCCACATGACAATAAACTCACCAAGAGGAGAGAAAAAAAAGGAGGGCATCGATTGTATGTATTTATTATAAAAGCAAAAACTGTATCGAAATAAATTTTTAAGAGAAAAAGCAAAACGATTCACATGAACTGTTTATAAGATGTTTGTCTTCGAACTCTTAGGTTGCGGGTTTGTTTCTCGTTGGTATTAACAATTGTTTGGAAAGGGTTCCAATCTCATTTGCAATTTAGACTCATTTAACCCTTCCTTCCCTGTTATGTGTAACTAGTACACATTGCTTCTAAAAACTTTAATATCTCTATAAACATAATAAATACTGGGTTCAGATTTTAGGTATTCCTCCGTAATACATTTATGTATTGAATGAAAAAAACAATAATTAGCACTTATCGGCCACGTCAGAGATATTTTGTGAAAATCGGGAATAAATTGACCAATACAATCAAACGTGTGCCAGTGTGTGACGTAGATATATTCATTCTAAAAAACCGCTATGGGTGAGGAAGCGATGCTATTCACGTCTCACTCTCACTTTACCTCGGTATATGGGAATGCAAGAAATATAATCTCAGTTCGCTCGCTTCTATTTATCCACATGAGATGGTTGCTTCGCCCGTTTTGTGAACGTCGGCCGATGTTTTTTTCATGTTTTCAGCAATTAAATTTCAATCATCATCACTTTTGACTTCAAATTTAATTAAGTTAAGCGATTGGCTATGAATTTTCTTATTTTTCCGATTTTAAATCACTTATAATCACATGTGTATTGAATACACATCACCGGAACGCGTGGATTTTTTTAGCACAGGAAGGGAAAGGTTAAAGATCTTTCTTGTTAGTTCAACATGCCAATTAATCCACCAGGTTGTACCGTACTTAACGAAAGTAAAATACAATACAAGGTTCTTTGCGCGAGAAAATTGTCTAAGAGTGTTGTTGAATGACAATATTAATAGCTTACTATCTAACCTAGTCGAGCTACAAACTTAGAAGAAGTAATAAATCATTTCTATAAAAGGTTTTGGGCTTGGAAAATTTGACGATGAGCGTTGTTGATGGTGAGGAAAAATTTATTATATTTGTTATCCAATTGCTAACGACGTGATTTGTGCGACGATTTTCCACATAGCGACTATTGTCCGGAGACACTTTAATATTAAATTGTTTGTTGTCAACCGATTCGGTTGGATTATCAGTGTGAACCCTAAAGGCATTTAAACTAACTTAAATTATAGACATACAATTGTTGTTTAAATCAGTTATATAGATAGATGTAAACATATTTTCTAATGTTTTCTCTTACAACTTCAAAAATATTATCAAATACTCGTATGAAAGTTATGAAACGTTCTTGTAATTTCAAATCCCTGCCACTCCTTCTCACATCATCTTAGCGCCATACTTCACTTCAACATACATATTTACCCTCTTCCACATTCATACACCTTCTATTTCACCATTCCTGCAATGTTTTCTGACTTTTTAAGTTTCCATCTTTCAAAATATCACTCACTTGATTCAACCATACTTTCCTTCGTCTTCCTCTACCATGGATCGGGATCAAGTATATCATACATAAATATTTAGTATTCAATTGACTTTATTTTTTTTTCGCTACACGCCATTTGATATCCCTCCTAAATCTTCCATCATCTGATAAAACACTACTAACGTACCCGAATTCCTTAACGTGTTGTAACACTTCATTGTTCTCAAATATATCGCATAAGCTCTCTTTGATACTTTTTATCACCATGACTTTAGATTACATCAATTTTCAGATCTTTTTCTTTGCATGTCTCATACAATTTACTTATACAGTTATGAGATTCATTCTCATTCTTCGTTAACGCTGCCATGTTATTAGTATATACCAATTTGCATACATTTCCATAATTTTGAATGCATTGCAAATGAGAGTGTTACGGAAAACTGTGTTACAGAAAAAAAAATCTACATATTCATTTCCTTGCATTTCCTATAATACTTGATCAAAATCACAAAATCATTTATATACAAACTTAATCTTAAAGTAGACAAACGACGAATTTTATTTTATATTGAAATTTCCTTTAATAAGTCCAGAGTTACCCAGCTTTGTGTCAATTTGATTATATTATATTACACTGTGATTATATACTGTACAATCGGGCAAAATTAGTACTATATGATTATCTTTCGTAACCGTTAACAAATATGTTAAAGAGTTCTTAAGTGAAAACTAGACTGGGTGTTTTTAAACTTAGCTATAGTGGGAATAGAAGTCGTAACAACTTTATTGTGTGACAATATTTTCAAAAATAAAGATTTAAACATTCTTGAACCATTCAAAATCAATCGAAAACAGCTGATCAAAATATTTGCAAGTATCACCAAAGATCATGAACGCTGAAAAAAAAACAGAAAAAGACAAGGAAATAAATGCTTTGGAGAAACACACTTCGTAGACGTAAATATGTTAATCACCATGAATCAAAAGTAAAGTCTTAAGACTTGAAACAACGTTTTTATCATAAGATACCATAAATTAAATCAAGGATATAGTTCCAACATCTTGCTTTAAACTTTTATCACGTAGTTTTGACATAAATCGTGAAAACTTGAAGAAAATGATACAACGTTTACAACAGCAAAGGAAACGCTTCATAATTCAAAAAGTTTGGGAAAGAAAATAGGTTTTGACACTATTGAACTGTTATTTACTTTTGATATTCAAAGGTGAAAGGTTCCACTAAGAATTTTCAAAGAAGATATACTAGTATTTCCAAAGAGAGAAACACTTTGGAACTTTGAGATCCACCACCTCGATAAGAAACACGATCCTTGAGCTAAACAGGACCAACAAGTCGAAGTTTTTCGAGAATTTTCTGTATCGCTGGACCTCTTTAGTGAACTAGTCTTTGTGGGAAAATCTGTAGACTTTTGGAACAAAATGGCTATATTTGAGAAATCAAACAAACGTTTTTTGAATGGTGCAAGGTCACTTAATAAAAAATATAACGTGAACATGAACAAAGGCTGATAAGAACCGAGAAAACGAAGTCGAATTGCGTGCACTGAAAATAATATATGTATTGTCAATGTATGATTAAATATGGAATGAAGTGATAAGGAATGAATGTGAACTTAAGGCTTACGAGTAGAGTAAGATGAAAAAAAGCATTTTAAGATGGTTTGGGCATATATAATGAATGAATAAAAAATACAAACAAAATAAACATACACTGTAAATGTGAGTGAAAGCGTGGTAGAAGACCATGTAAAGTAAATGTTATTTTAAAAGAAGAAAACCTAGGCACTAAGAGAAATCGTAAGCGTTGTGTGAGAAAGTGTAAATATGAGGAAGAAACTAAGGATGTTTACGAGATAGGAAATTCTATAGCTCTGTCCTCTCTGCCTGTCCCGACAGGGATATGGCGTGATGACGTAGGTGTATGCACCATAAATATTTCTTGAATCTTCGAAAAGACTTTAGTTTCACTTTGTTTGGCCACGTTTTATGTAAAAAGAAATAAAATTAATAATTGAAACACTTATTTTAAAATTTTGTGTTCACCACTGGTTTATTTGAGCTCACTACAAGTTTGGAAGACCTCTGTCTCCATCGTCAGGTGAAGATAAACTTAAAGATAAAGTTTATCTTCAGCTGACAATGAAGACGGAGGTTTTCGAAACCAGTATTGAACTCAAATTAACCAGTAGTGAACACAAAAATATAAAATAAGTGCACTATAAATACTTCAAAGTCAATGGGGTACTAAAATACATATACCCAAGATAATTAATGTCAAGATCGGCCAAAATGATGGATCACAATAATGTGACAACATTTATAAATATGATTAAATGACGGCAAATGCGTGCACTTAGAAAAATATGTGGTTTGTCAATATATGACTGAAAAATACATAATTATGGTCGAGTGTGAGTCAAAAACTGATGTGTAAAGTAGGAAAAAAAGAGAACGTTGAGGATTTTCGAACATAAGGGAGACATGAAAAACTACCTTAAAAAAGTGAACGATAGTCTGAGAAAGTATAGTTGCATCAAGTGAATGAATTTTTAAAATAAGGAGAGGTAGAGTAGGAATAATAAAATAAACTGTGAATAAGAGAGACGTGTGAATGTGGTGGAGACGCAGGAAGTATATCATAATATGAAAGTTTAAATCTCTGTCCACTGCCTTCCACAACAGAGAAAAGGCCTGATAGTATGTATGCATCAATAAATAAACTTGAAAAAGTTCTTTAATTAAATAAATATTTTTTTAATGAAGAAATATGTGAGAAAAAAAAAAAAAGATGTACGAGTATATGAAAAGATCCATATCTATTGGGTGTTAACATAGGTTGAGTCCGTTTTGAGTGAAAACAACAAAAATCAATTGTCAAACGTTGATTTTTGTTGTTTTCACTCAAAACATGAGGAACCCAAGCGCCGAACTTCTGGACTTTTCCCATTGATTTAAGATGGCGGTATACAGTCATGTGACTACAATTCATCTGCTCAGCCAATTCTACGATGGTTTGAAGGGGATCTTTATGAATAAAATGGTTTATGCGGTCCTCATCGAAGTCCACCGGTCGTTCAGAACGCTCCATGTCTTTCAGGTCGAAATTACCGTCTTTGAAACGCAAAAACCATCGACAAACTGTCCTTTCGTTCATAGCATTTTCACCGTACACTTCGCGAATACCGCGAGCAGCTTTGGCAGCTTTATTTCGTCGATTGAACGCGACGGAAGGAGGTGTCGAAAATGCTCACTTTCGTCTACTTGATATTCCATTTTGAAGGCTTGTAATCAAATAAAATAATATATGTAACGTAAAAACAAACACAAAATCTTGTAGAGTAGAAAATTTTCTTTCGAATGACGTATAACCTTTACCATTTTATTTCACTTTTGGTGCTCATTTTTAAATTTCCTATTAATTATATCCTATAAAACAGAACATTTTCTTTCGAATGACGTGATCTGTTGATTATATTTATAGTGTGTCAGGGCCAATTTCAAATTTTACCACTTCTGAAAAGAGTATAGTTCTTTGTCGTTGGCAGCCACTAAGTTCTTCTGACTGCAAATGATTTCCAGCTTAAGATAGGACATCAGTTACACCTTTCTGCACAACGATTGATAATTACGATTTTCTGAAAAGTTCACCATACACGTCACACCTAGATGGCTCTTGTCTTTTTTATTATACTTTAATTGTATACAGTACAAACTGGTGAATAATTTGTCAAGTCTAGTAACAATCCATTTTAACCAACGAGAAACATCAAAGAGGTTTAAAGTGAAAACATGACTGGGACCCTTTTTAATAAAAAAATTATACTAACAGGAATCGAACCAACTTGGCGGGGTCTGAGGTTGTTTTTTTATTTGATGTTTTTTTTTAATTTTTCTCTCGGTTTCTTATTTTTAAATCAGTTTTCATCGTAAACCACCTCCTTAAATATTCCTTAATTGTATTGATCTTCAGCATGACTTTTCCACTTTGAGCTAATATTTTCAACATCTTTAAGCCAATAAAAATATTTTAAAAAAATCATCATGTGATCTTTAAGTATTATATACCTTTACATAGACTACATCTTTAAGCTACTCGTTTATTATTCAAACAACTCATACGGCCTAGCCTTTACAGCTCCATATTTTTAGGGAGGTCCAATACAGAAGGCATTGTCGCTTGTTATATTGCACGTGAATTCTACAGCAGCAATTTAAAAGATGTGGACCACACCTTACCGAGGGTTTATGAAACTATCTCAAAAGACTGCTAACGAACCTCAAATTTCAATAATACAGAAATTATATTTTATATTGATCAAAGCTCTAAAGAGAGATAAAAAGAACAATGAACATAAAGGGATGTAAAAAAAAACACCTGATAGACGACCTATCTGTCGTATAGACCAAAAGCAGCCCGTTAAGGAAAATCGGGAGTGGTTTGTACCGAGTCTGCACTTGCCATAGTCATTATGTCTACTTGATACACAACTTGAAACTTAAAGAGTGACCGCTATGCGAATATGGTCAGGTTCAGACCACGGAACATGTATTCAATGACTGCTTCATAAATACGTTCTCTGGAGGGATCCAGGATGTGTATAAGTCTAAACCAGAAGAGCTAGACTTGTGTGTCATCTGACGGCACTGCTATGATTCTTAAAACCATACGAGGAAGAAAAAAAGGTAATACATATTTTAAACCCAAAACAAACTACTCGTATTTAAGGGGGTAAAATACTCTAGAGGCGTGAATTTTAAATAAAACTAAATAATAAAAAAAAAAAATTTTGGTGCACATATTTTTTGTTTGTTTGTTGATGATTCGAAAATGTACAAAAAAATTTTGAAAAAAAAAAATTGAAAATTCAAGATGTTATCAGCTGTCATATATTTCGTAAAAAAAAAGGGGTAAACTGTTCGACATTATTGAAACCGTTTCGTTAACTCAAAATAAAAATCATGCACAGTTTCTTGATAAAAAATAATGTTGTTATAGTTGGTACCAAAGAAAAAAAAATCATAAAATGGCGACAGTCTGTAAAAAAATTCAATTTTTTCCCCCTTTTTTTAAATCTTTAAATTTTTTATTTTCAAGACAGGGATGATATAAAAACATTTATCAAAGTTTCATATCAAATTTGAAGTCAATCGGTTGGATAGAACTTGAGTTGTTATGTCGACCAGGCCGAAAAAAGTCCTTTCGAGAAAAACGCGTTTAAAGTTTTGAGATTATTGTCCGAGCCATTCCGGTGTGGCGTAATTGCTGCCTCATTTATATCTATAACTTTGTAAATATTGAGAATTTAAAAAAATCCTTTTAAGAACATATTTTAAAGGGTCAAACTTTAAGAATATGTAAAAAACAAAAACAACGTTTTTTTTTCAAATTTCTAGAGTAGAATATGGTACTGAGAGTCAATTTTTACAATTTTCTTGGAAAATAATTTATTTAGAGAATATTTCAACTTAACAACAAAATTAAGACGTGTGATCCATATTAATTGCATGCTTAGAGGTACTTAACAGGACAAAACAATCTTATTAATATGAAGAAAAAAAAAACGATAAAAGGAACCTGCTAACAATCCCAAAGGGACAGTAAATATTTCTCCGTAATCAAATAAAAGTTAATAAGGTATCGCGACAGTTACTCGCAGCTTATTCTTCGCGGGACGATTCCTCGCGAGACAATTCATCGTATGTGATGTGTTCAGTACTCGGACATGAAATTATTAAGTTGTTTCAAGAATCCGTTCATAGACAGTCAAAAAAAATAACTTAAATAATGAGTAATTGGAATAGAACGATAGATACCACTATTGTTGATCCAGTAATGAGAAATAAATTGATTGACAGTGAACACTTAAAAATGTGTTGTAATTTTCAAATCTAGTCCTTTAGGAGGGGTTATTATTTCGCTCGTTAATAGGTCAAAACAATATGGAAATTAGTTCGAAAATGAGGATAAGTATTAATTAAGTTGATACTTAACTATTGATGATCAACAATTTTCATTTTCATACTCAATTCCATCTGAATATTAAAATGCGTTTTCTGTAAGATGTAAAGACTTATACTGTTTTCCTATCCGTTATATGAAATGTACTTATGAGTAATGTATAGGAAAATATTAAAAAAAACCTTAATTTACTTTTTACAATAAGAAATTGAACAGTTCAGCAAAGATAAATTAAAGTTTGTCAACTACTTAATAAACAACAAACGAAGAAAGAGTAGATGAAAAGTTTTCATGTATTAACTCGCTCTCTCCCTAACAAACGAAGAAAGAGTAGATGAAAAGTTTTCATGTATTAACTCGCTCTCTCCCTAGTCGTCATCCTCATGGTTGAGGGTCGTGATCTCCATGATGAAGCCAGCGCAATATTTTTCCAACCATTTCTTTATCCGGTCAGATGTAAAACCTCGCACAGAGTGAATATGGTAACTTCCTTAATATGGTTAATCTAACGCAAGGAGATGTTGTCTCTTGATTTCTTATCAAAAATGTTGTGGAACATAACAGTCTTTTCGTGACTTAGACTTAGAACCGCAATATCATTTATCAATATATTATTAAGAGGTGAGAGTTTGTACGGAGTTCCACTAATCAAGTATCCCTTGTTTTCCTTTCCATCCAAGATATTTGATACATTCATCTCCAGCACAAGTTAACCACGTCGATCTTCTTACTATAGAAATACTTTAAAACCCACGTTTCTGCTCCCCCATATAGAAATACAGATAGTACCAATGCTTTGACGAATCTAATTTTATTCTTTCTGGATATTTTTGCTTTTTTCATTGTGCTCTTCGCAATTACCACTGCGTATTATCTCTGTAACAGAATCGCTGGAGTTAGTTACAGTGAAGTCAAAGTTTTAATTTTCCTTCACAACATCCATGCCCCTGAAAATGTATTAATATACGTATTCGGTCGACGATCATACGTTTGGTGTTGTTTATATCCAATCCCATATTTCCGCTTTCTTCTTCAACTCTTTTAAGCAGTTAAGCCATTTCTTCTTCACTGGCTGCGAGAAACTTAGTATTCTGGGCACATCGAAGGTTTGAGATTTTTTTACCCGCCCCCGTACTTCCACCTAAGCATCTCTCAAGAATAATTATAGGTAAGGAACTTTTAAATATTAAAATAATAAAATTTTACACGCAATAAATTGTTTCCACTACGTTTGGTCGTGTGATGAGTTTTCCGCGACGAATTGTCTCGAGAGTAACAGTCCGCGATGAAGTATGGTATACTGAGAGATATTGTCTCGAGAGGAGTTGCCCGCATGGATTTTTTCTTGCCAGGCATTGTCTGCTAAGATTTGTCTCGCGAGGATTTGTTTGCGAAGGTTTGCCAGAAAAGAATTGTCTCGCGAAGAATTGTCCGTAAGGCATTTTCGACGACTCAGTCATAACGGTAATTTTTTTCTAAATGTTCTTTGTGTGAGTGTGTTATTATATGTAACATGTATTCGATTATTTTGTTACTGTAGGCATAAGGCAAGGAAAAACCTATATGTTTTATTTATTTATAGAATAAGTAACATCTGATCAGCTGGTATTTTCTGTTTATTAGTTCCAGTCATAAACCGGAAAATGAAAAATATTTGTTTGTGGTTGAAAAGCGGGTATATTCGTTTATTCTCAGTTATGGGCCATTAACATTATATATGTCCACGTAAAACACCAGTACACCACTATAAATTAATGAGATTGCAATCAAATATTGCTGTATATTTCATTTTCGCACGGACACTTGTTATGTTTGCTCCACCATTTTGTTAAATAGTATCATATTATATTTTTTTTAGTATTGCATCATATGCATGCACATTAAATCATATCAAATAATAAGTGATATTGTAAATAATGTGTTATTTATGCTCTCTATAATTTTTAAGTTTTTATTCCATTTTTATGAAAATATATGAACACTACACTCCATCTGAAACCGAATGTTTTACTATCACATATCGGAAGAATTACAAAGTTTTTTTTGACCATTCTTTTTCTCTTTTCTAAACATATGCCGATGCGGTAAAATTCATTATTTAATGGCCATATCCATTACCTGCCTATCCTAACACTCAATTTTTTTTTGTAATATTTTTAATCTTCAATTAATAGGGGTGGAATTATATTTATGAGCGCCGTAAAACAGAGTATATTATTTAAACGGTGCTATATAAATTGTGTTTTTATTATATTTTCAATATACGCTAAGCAGTAATGAGCACAACATAGAAAAAATACACTTTTGTTGCATTAAATAAAACTTGGATTATTTAACGCCATGTGATAATCTCTTCCAATCAACCAAATATATTTTAAATATGTCTGAGGAAAACTAGACTAGAAAATATTTTAGGAAATAAATAATGGAATCAATCTTGCAGCCCAACAGTTTGAAAGACGGGCATCTTATTAAATAGGCATTATATGAATCTTAAATAATTTTATTCTTGGTATTCATTGTGTTAATGATCTATTTGATTTATATTTCAGGATCTAACAGGATCCTCTTTAAACGATGGAAACAGGTTTTAGAAAAAAAGTTGAAGACAATTAAGCACGGACCAAAAATTAAATACGAATTGTGGACCTCAGTGGCCCAGTTGATAAGGCGCCTGTCTTTAAGCCAGAGGGTTACGCGTTCGACTCCAGTTGGAACCCAATTGGCTTTAAATAGAACTACAGCCTGGTTTTTACTTATATCATCATTTTGGTTAGTTAAAAGAAATTTAATATAGCAATAAACCAGCCAAGTTGTAATTTAAACAATGAAAGTGTTATAAAACAATGATAGGAAATCCTCCGTGATCGAGTGTGATTGTGAGCTATCCTGTTAGTGCATGTATTGATGTATTATGTGCCAATTCTTCCACTTCATCAAACACACATACCACATGACAGGGCTTCTTCTTCTTGAATAATGACCGTGAACTTCTATATATGAAGGTATTTACGTCAGTGTCAAGTCGTCATCGTCGTTTCCGGACCTCGTAGTTGAGGATCCCTTCACCATTCCAACGTCAATCTTGAACTGTTCTTTCACGTCGATCATGTGATCTTCTGTGAGAAAACAGCTCGATCCCTGATGAGCACTCCCTCCCGCAAATGTCACAGGCATGTGGAACCTGCTGAGCCGCCTGGCCATACTGACGCATGTTTGCAGCGCGCTGACTGTTTCTCATACATCTATCCGCTGATACGACATCAGCCCGAGTACAGACGGCTCTCCACCCCTCACGGTGCCAAGTGATGTCAACTACACAGAATCTCGTTAGTTTTATTCACATGGACGATATCGACGCATGACAGATGTGAGGAGTATATTATTTTGAATAAGTCAAAATGGATAAAAAAAATCCCAAAAGAACTAGAGGACGCCATTCTGATCAAAAAGGGTGAACCTTGCAAAAAATAGAATCTTAAAATGTCGTTAATTTCTGTGCATTTGCATAGAGCGTGTCAAAATCGATACAAATTATAATGTTCTGTAATGTTCGAGAAGTAATTTCACGTGATCGAAATATTATTTATTTTTTTGAGGTGGCGCGGCGGACCACGGCAAAGGGATTGAACTTTTGCCAGACACCGCTATCCGCAGGTGTGCTCTTCTGCCATCAATACCCCCACCATTCCGGGAGACTATACGAGTATATTCTGAACCTCACGGAGCTGAGCGGGCATCTCTTGCAGTGCGAAGCGCTGCTCAGCCTGTGCTATATCGTAATTCTTTTAATTAATAATAATGGCTCTAGCCTAATTCTAAACTCTAATACTATACATTTGGAGTCTAATTCTACGTCGAAATTTCTCTTCTATCGATACGCTGCATGCTGTGGCGTCATATTCCGAGACCATTTCACGTTCTACACCAAGATTTCTCTTCTATCGATACGCTGCATGTTGTGGCGTCATATTCCGAGACCGTTTCACTTTCCTCAATTCCATCAATGAGATCTCCGCCGTTCTCTAAGCGGATGCCAGGACAGATCGTCTTCACGACCGTCACGGATCGATTCGCAGCTCCAGCTTCTATACTTCGCGTTCAAGTGGTGTCCAGACACGAAGGATTCCTGGTGCGCTAGGACTACTACTATTACGTCATTATAATATTGAAGGTATTGTGATTCTATCTTATTTGTAATTCTTTGGTGATTTCAAATTTTACACTACCTAGCTTCTTTTGGTCACGACGCTTTCAGAGCGATCGTTAGAAATAATCATTAAAGTTAAACTCTTAAAGTGAATTTATTAGTCAGATTCTTATTCAAATTCTAACTAGTCCTACCGGGATCATTGATCCGGTAGTGATAATAAATAATCTAATTTAAACTATTACTGTGTTTCATTGTTATTACCCTTTCCTCTGACGAATATGCTGTGAGAAATTCTAGTGTTGTTGCCCGTCGAATCCCGAGACTAAAGAGATATGTGTTCACTTTCTTTTACTAATGAGCTAACCTTGAGTTATGATTCATTACGATATTCTTGAAATTGAAATATTTAAAACTACATTAACCTTAAGTATGTAAAATCGGAAAACAGTCTAACACAGATCAAACCCAAAGTTTCGACAGCAAGAAGATTAAAGTTCCAAGACAATCATTTGGCTACTAGTTTGGCAGATTTATAAAGCAACACTTTTATGTTGCTTAAAAGAAGTTTAAGAGTTTTTAATAACCAGCATACTAGCCATACAAAAACCAGTTTGATAGTAAATCCGCCAAGAATTGAACTTTTGGTTCCAGCTTGCTTATCGCGAATGCTGACCGCTGGACATGGATCATCACATTTAGCATTCTAGTAGCTGATAGACAAACTTTGACAATTGACAAATTTCCAATTACAGCATCGAAATAATGTATTACTATGATAGTTTTCAATAAAACTAATTTTAGGAATATTAAGAAACATATTAACTACTTTCATACTGACCTTCAGGTCTTGTCAACAATAGTTGATCATGGTGTTTATACGTAAACCGCAAGGTGGCCTTGGATTAAGATCTGAAATAAATGTGGTTTAATTATTAAGCATGTCAAGGTGTAGCATAACTCATGTTCATCGGATATTGTAAGCTTTGTCGTAGATATTTTATGTATATTAAAGTGGAAATTTTTAAAAACTAACGTGAAACTTATTATCGGACCAATTATTTCTTGTATTGTTTCGTAAATAATACAGCAATTAAGATATTTTTAAAATAAGTATATACGAGTATATCATAACAATATATAGAAAAAGTTACTAATAAAAACATCATAATATGTAGAAATAGTTACTAACTTTGTGTTTTTCTTTATCAAAATAAATAACCTAGTAAAAATATTTCATATGAGGACTGCACTTCGCCTCTCGATCTGAGTAACCATGCATCAACATGTGAAATATTTCAAAGCAACTTGCATCTCGCGCTACAAGTGATACCGTGCGTTTTTTATTATTTTTAAATTACTTTCCATTGAAATACTCGATAAATCTAATTCTTCTTATTCAACATAAGCGCTGTACCACTTATTACGAAAAACGTTAAAATAATATCAATCTTCTTGTTAACAAGTTTCAATCAACGTATTGATCTTCTCTCCCTGGCTCCATCCCAACTCATTGTCTGCGAAGACTGTTGGGGTCAGCTCTCCTCGTCCTCAGGTTGTATGCTCTCCTGTCCCGGACTACGTCCCCCAGGTCGTGCCTCTGCATCAGGTTATCTTTTTGCACCACCCATGAATTATATGGTCTTCCTCTGGTTGTTATTCGAGGAAGATCCATGGAGATTGTCTGGTTCACAATGTGATCGGGTGCTCTGCGTCCAACGTGCCCATACCATCTCAATCGCCTCTCCTCCATCTTGCTGTTGATGTCTGTAACACCCAGGCTTCCACGAATGCGTGAGTTTCTTTTTTTGTCTCTTAGGGACACACCTGCTGACCATCTAAGCATGCGCATTTCAGCAGTTTCTAGTTGCCTAGAGTAAGAGGTATACATCATCCAGCATTCGGAGCCATAGAGGAGTGCGGGTCTGACAATCGTTTGGTATACTTTTCCTTTTAACTTTACTGGCATTTTCGGATCACATAGAACTCCCGTCATTGATCTAAACTTCATCCATTCCACACTAATTCTATGTGTTACATCTGCTGCACATCCTCCATCGCTATGGATGAGTGGCCCAAGATACTTAAAGGAGTCACAATTTGGTAATGTTTCTCCATCCATTTGCATTACGGGAGTGACAGCATTTGTCTTCTCGAATGGTAGGTACAGATACTCTGTTTTCTTCTTATATTCTAACATATTAATGGAACAATCAAATAATAATGCGCGTAAAATAAATAAAACCAGTCTTCTTAATAACAAGTTCCAATCAACATATTGATTGAACAATAAAATCAAACAACTTTTCTATAATATGGGATCTTTCAATAAGGACGCTCAATTTTTAAATGTAAATAAAAAAAGTTTTGTGTGAGATATCCACTCATTTTTTTATTTGAAAGAATATTTTATGGCATTAAGTATGAAATAGAACGTCGTTCAAATGTCCGCCGCGGCTTCGCTTGGTGGCACGTATTCGGGAGGTCCAATTTTTGATGAATTTGTCGCATAAATCTGGCTAAATTGGCTGGATGGCGTTCATTATGTTGACTTTGAGGGCATCAATTGTTTGCGGTTTATACGTATAGACTTGCGATTTAAAATAGTATCAAAAGAAGAAGTCTAAAGGCGTTAAATCGCATGATTTCAGTGGCCAGTTCACGTCGCCGCCACGCGAGATAACCATGCCCTCAAATTGCTCGTGAAGAATGTCCATCGTGGCATGCGTTGTGTGGCACGTAGCGCCGTCCTGTTAGAAGTTGCTTATCATGCCAAAAGAAGTTGCTTATCATCGATCTGTAGCGCTTGCCGTTGACGGTTATGGCAATGCCAGTTTCGTTTTGGAAGAAGTACGGACCAATGACTCTTACAGACCAAAATCCGCACCAAACAGTGACTTTCTCGGGATGCATTTGGTGCTGGTGTATCTCGTGTGGATTGGTATTGTCCCAAATCCGTCAATTTTACTTGTTCACACATCCATTCATCCAAAAATGAGCTTCGTCGCTAAAGATGATTTTTTTGGCGAAATTTGGGTCAACTCTCAACTGATCCAGAGCCCAATCAGCGAACATACAGCGTTGTCTTTGGTCGTTTACCTTAAGTTCCTGGGTCAATTGGATTTTAAACGGGTGCAGACTCAAGTCCCGATGCAAATTTGATAATTTGTTGTTCAACGTTATTACCTTCCATGGTAATTTGCCATATACTACTGAACAATTTACAATAAATTTGACAGATGTTGCTTTAACAACATGGCCGCTATAACCTTACAAATTTTGAGCGTCTCTATTGAAAGACCCTGTAGATGAGCTGCATTCTTACATAAGACAACTTGGCTAAATTCGGTAATGTTTTGTAATATACGAGGGTCATCCAGAAAGTAAAGTTACAAAGGCTTCTGAGGCCGGGGGAAATTTTTTGATTCAAATTTGGCACACCTGGCGTGTAGGGGGGATCCTAACGGTCAGTTTGTTTGGTCCCGCGTATTTGTCGGCCATTTTGTTCAATCACAATAAATTCTTCCGATGGAGAGGTCGTCGCGCGCTCCTACCACATCACGCGGTCATTCGTTTTTTGACTTTGCAGAACAAAACCACTGCGAATATCCATCGGAAGCTCGTGGAAGTTTATGATAGTGATGTGATGAGTCAACAACATGTCACAAAGTGGGTTAGGTAGTTCAGAGAAGGCCATACTGATATTCACGACTAGGCAAGGAGTGGGAGACCATCAGTGATTTCTGACGAATTTGTGCAAAAAATTGAAGAACAATTGCGAAATGACCGCCGTGTGACATTTGACGACCTTTACAAAGAATTTCTCGAAGTCTCCTTGGTGATATTGTGTCGGAAAAACTTGGTTGCAAGAAGCTGTGCGCGAGATGCGTGCCCAGAATGTTCACACCGGAGCACCGTCAAAATCGCGTGACCGCCGCGCGTGAATTTTTGGATCGTTTTGCACAGAATGGAGAAGCTTTCCTGGACTCTATCGTGACAGAGGATGAGACGTGGATGTGTCACTGCACCCCAAAATCCAAAAGACAATCACTTCAGTGGCGTCATTAATCTTCCCCAGTCACCAAAAAGTTCAAGGCGACCCATTCAGCCAGAAAAGTCATGGCATCTGTTTTTTGGGACCGTAAGAGGGTCCTTATGGTGGATTTTATGCCTAAAGGGATTGCCATTAATGCAGAGGCTTACTGCAATACCTTTAAAAAAATCAGAAGAGCCATTCAGAACCGCAGAAGGGGAATGCTGACCCGGGGAGTCAGCCTCCTGCATGACAACACCAGGCCCCACACCACGTGAGTTTCACAGGAGCTGCTGACATCGTTTGGATGGGATATGGTCACCCACTCCCCCCCCCCCCCCCCCCTTCCCCCCTATTCACCCGACTTGGCGCCTTCGGACTATCACCTTTTCACTAAACTAAAGGAGTTTTCGGGTGGGAAATGTTTTTTCAACGATCAGGAGGTCGAGGAAGCTGTAAAGAAGTGGCTGAAAGAGCTGGCGGCGGAGGTCTATGACACTGGCATACAAAAGCTGGTGCCCCAACTACAGAAATGTCTCGATCTCAACGGCGATTACGTTGAAAAAAAATATATTTTTGAAGTATCCTGTGAATTTAAATTAAATACAAGCATTTTTCGATCCTACATAAATGTTGTAACCTTACTTTCGGGATGACCATCGTACATACTTATATCGAATATTATTATATTGGGCATAATTTATAATGTTAAAATTAATTTAATAAATAACTTTGTAATTGTTCCTTCAATTTCATTGTATATCCATGCAACAACAAGTATTAGATATTTTATTGTAAATTGGTCAATAATTCGAAATATTTGAATCAACTTGTATTTTACGCTCATTGTTTCCTTGATATGTAAATTGAAAGCGATAGCAAAAAAGTATAAAAAACATTCATTAATACAGGTTTAACATGATTCACAATTTCTTTTTATTTCAGTTTTTTCTTGACGTATTAAGTGTATTTAGTTAGTAATATTCGGTACGACCGTTAACTTTTAAACTTAATAGTTAAAAATGTTTTAAAATGCGTGGAAGGATTGATAAAAGAAGACAATGTGATGATTAAAAATATATTTATATAAAGCTGAAAAAACAACGAGAAAAGAAAAGAAAACGCTCGCAAGTTGCATAAATGGAGCATGTTAGTCAACTATTGAAATAGTTTAAATAGTGTTCGGTGAAAGTTATGAAAAATAGAAGGATTTCTGTAAAGACCGGAACGTATCGCGCTCGATGCTCTTTACCTACCCCGTATGGGATAAAGCGTAATTAGATTTTAATATTTAACAAGTATTTAGGGATTGTTTTGTACTTCCTAGGGTGGACTTTTCAGCTAGTAATATTGAAATACAATGTGTTACGTTCCTGCTGGTTTATACGAGTATTTTTGATAAAAGTCAATCGTTCCTTCAAATTGAAAATATATTTCCAAACTCTAAAATAACACAATTATTTCATAAATTAATTTAATTAAACTGCTAAAGACAATCAAACTATAGCAATGGGTAAGCTTCGAGTTAATCTAAGATTGATGATGTAAACTTTAAACATGTTTTGTTTAAAATTGTTGACCAAAAAGCAGCTTTGTTTTCTCATTCCGTTCGAAGTAAATTGTTTTAACGCGAGCAATTTGATTAAAAGAATAATTAAGAAAGATATTTACAATGAACTTCGCCTCTCAGTTGATTTTAAGTATTTCATCAATTGATTAGATTAAGAATTATTTAAAGTGTTTCAAATAAAATCTCAATCATTTTAGTTCGAAGGGCCATTAATCAATCAACAAACAAATAAGATTTTTTAAGTGTTTTGTTTATATTTCTTTCAGTAAAAAATAATTGCTCGAGATGACAAGTTCTTGCTCAGTTAATACGATGTCAGCCAACTAAAGCGCTGATACCCTGATTATTAAAAAAAGGCTTTATCTTAGGGGACTTGGGCATTTTTCTACTTGGTTAAACAATTGACTCGTAAGGTTGTATTTTATGTGACGAAAGTGTCAAACAATTCTAGGATAACAACTGAAAAAACAATTGCTTCTTTTTTTATTTTTTATTAAACAAGTAAATTATTGTACAAACATTTGTCAAGGCTATACCTATATACAAATGTATTACTTAACTCATCTTAATTATATGTTATAATTTATGAACTTATTTAATCTTATTTTCCTACATATCATTTTATTTTATTTATTCAATCTTAATATATGAGATCTTAGAAATAATTAACACCTACATACTACTTATAACTAGATAACAATTCTTACACTAATTATTTAGCAAAAACAAGTCAACTCGTTCAGGCTACTTGTATTCCATCACATTCACTCAGACCTTGGTCGTCCCAGCTAATACTTAAGGTGGACTAGTCAGGCAACAGATAATGCTTCGGGAGCTTGTGTTTATAACGGAAGGGTAGGTCGGATTTACTCTCGTAAGCCCCCAGGGCAGCGACTAAGGGATTTCTGTGATTTTGTTAACTTTTATAGAACTTCACGGTCCAAGCGAGGATGTGGTGTTGTAGGGTTTCTTCTCGCTGTTCAGCGTGAAGTCGGGTAAGATTTGTTCTGGGATGGGTGTTAAAAGATATCTTGAATGCCTTGTTCTGCACTCTCTGGAGTTTCAGGTGATCCGTGTTGCTCACACTACCCCAAACGGGTGCAGCATAGGCCAAGATAGGACGAATAAGGGTTTTATAGAGGAAGAGCTTATTTTTGAGTGAAAGGAAGCTGCGTCGATAAAATATCGAACTGATAGCCCCTATGCCCTTGTGACCCTTCTTTCTGATGGTATTCAGATGGGTTTTCCACGTCAGTCACCGGTCGAGGTGCAGGCCGAGGTATTTAACCACGTCCTGCCACTCAACCAGGCAACCACCGATGAATAAGGGCATCGACGGCACTCTTTCCTTGATTTTTCGGGAGAACATGATGGCCTCAGTTTTGGCGTCATTGATTTTGAGCCTCCAGTCCTGGTAGTATTTCTCAAGGATCTCAAAAGCAATCTGAAGACGGCGACCAGCTCGATCCACCTTGAGTGACGATGCGTAGCATGCCGCATCGTCAGCAAAGAGTGCGAGTTTACAGTTTGGGGGAGTAGGAATGTCGTGTGTGTAAATGTTAAATAGACATGGTCCAAGTATACTGCCTTGGGGGACACCCATAGGGATGGGCCTGGCGGATGACGTAGAATGATGAGTGGTGACTGTGAAACTTCTATTGGAAAGGTAGGATTGAAGTAGTTTCACGAGATAGAGTGGAGTGCCTTGCTTCTAATTTGGCATTAAATTAGTCATATTTACAGAAAAAAATATTATAAAAATTGATTATTTAAAAACTTAAATATTTAAAAGATGAAGGTTTTTTAGAACATTAACAGCCTCCGAGACCTAGTTTTTGAGACGTTTGTTTTGGACCCGGTGGTTATGGGTTCGATTTCCGTTGGTATTATTATTTTTTTAAATGGTTTACTCCGGCCTTCACTTAGAGTATCTTTAACCATGGTAAGATGATAAAAGGAATATTACGAGGTTCATCCACCTAGAAGAATTGATAAATAATGTACGATTTGCAAAAATAATCTTTAAAAATAATATTGAAGGTAAGAAAAGTTTGGAGAGAACTAAAAAAAATCACACGACTGAATGTACGAGTATTACAGGGAACAGTGACATGCTTTTATTATATGATAGGAGGTATGACGAGGTATATTATATGGTAGACGTAGAAGCTGTTTGTCAGGATAAAACAAAGTAGAAAGCTGTCGTCTTTGCCAACCTCAATCGGGACATGGCGTGATATTAACAATTATGTTCCTATTTACAAGCCCCATTTTATTTTGTTATTTCAAACAGTAGAACGTTAGAAGTTCATCTCGAATATAGGCGTTTGGTTCCTTTGTGATCAGTAGAAATGTCGCCAGATCATAGATTTTTATACCGCATGAAAACGTATTTTATCTTCTTTTAAATAATTAAAAATCAAATATGCATATGTCAACCTTGGTGGAAGGGTTTATATCTTTCATTTCTCCTATTGAATTTTTTGCCTCCTCCCCTAATTGACTTTACAAAAGCGGAAATTTGAAAAGGAAAAATGCTTTTCGAACTTAATTAGTCTTCCAGTCGTAAATATTAAATGAAATCTCCAAATATTCCCTAATTTGATGACCTTAATTCCAAACCTCGGGGCGAATTAACAATTCCTTTTAAAATTCCTTACCCGTTTTATCCCACATATTTTAAATATTCCGTCAGATTTTGAAAAATTATAACACTGTTTTTAATAGTTTTACAAGATTAACATAAACAAGATTCTATAGGTATATCATCATCGTTGGCATCATTCACCAAGAATCGAATCTGGGGCGCCCACTTGTTTCGAATGTTTAACCTAACCTAACCTAACATAACACAATCTAACTAATCTAATCTAACCTAATTGAACTGCGGTTGCCAACAAAAGTAAAAAAAAAGTGAAATAACAATGTAGATTATCACTTAATATTCTTCGTTTCAAAAAAATATCACATCAATAAATACATTATTATTTGTTATTTTATATTATCCAATATTATAAAATAACAAATATTAATGTATTTATTGATGTGTTAAATATCAATAAATACATTTTTAAATAAAAATTTAAACGCATTATTTTTATTGAGATGTTTTAGACTATAAAAGAAGTTCTTCGAAATTATTGGAAAATCATTTTTAATTAAGTATGGCTCACTGTCTATTTTACTGTCAGGTAGATAACTTAACGTTTCAGGATGATCGTACAGTCCGTGCTCAGGATTCGTACTTTATATCAGCGAGCGAGCCTGTGGCTTTGTAGGCCATTATTTCAGCATTTTGAATGATTTCAACTTTTGCAGAAGAAATCCATTTTTTTAATGTTTTTGTTCATCTTTTATTTTTTTAATTAAATGTTAAAATTAACATATTTTCAATACCAAAGCGTAAAAGAAAATGTAATTAAATAATCCTCCCTGATTGACGACCACAAATACAACATTATTAAGGCATAAGGGCTATTTTAACACCTGTTTTGCTCATTATGTACTTTGCACTATTTTTGTCATGTCAAAATAAATCGGCAGAAATTATAAATCGGCAGAATAAAACGAATTTTCAAAATAAATCGGCAGAATAAAACGAATTTGTGTTTTTATTGGTCCAAAATCCAACCATATCACATTTGGATTTTTTAAAGTAAGTACATAGTAGATTTTTACAAAAAAAAAATATTTTGAAGTGCATTTAATTGAAGTTTATTGAACGCGACCTCATAAGGTTAAAGCTAACTTAATGCTGTCTTTCAATATGAAAAAAATACCTATCCTTGCGTTACATATTCGCTCATTGTCAGTAATTTTCTGTGCACCAAAATGGAACGTGTGATTTTCTAAATTTATGTGCAAATATAAACTTGTGTCATCATGTACAAATACTAATTCAATTCTTTATGTACCAATATAAACTCATTTCAATATTTGCATATCCAAGCTCATTCATTTATGTCTAATTATAAAATCGTTTATTTATGTGCAAAAATAAACTTATTCATGTGGAAAGAATAAGATTTAATGATATAATAATGTTTGAAAACAATTACACCAATAAATTCTAAGTCTATCATACATATGATATGTGACTTAAAAATTAATTTCTCAGGAAGAGCTTTTACATATCTTTTTGGTAAGTTAATCAAAATTGCCATAAGGTTTTAGATTACGTTGAAAAAGAGTATAGATTTTAGATTATGTGCCCTGTAGATTTTAGATTACATGAAAAAAAATTGTAACTCAAAACGATGTTTTGTTTCGCTTCATACTCGAAACATGTAAAAGGCAGGTTCCAGTTTATTTTTCAGTTGCCATTTAGTTACCAAATATCACGCTGAAGTTTCAGAATCTTGAATATTTTCATATCATTAACCTATCTACACCCCATAGCAATACATTTATTCCATGCTTTTAGGCTAGCCCCTCCAAAAGACCGATTGAGATAGCTTAGTCTGTTCGCACGATTCCGGATGGCCTCAATGTAGCAATTTTCCAAGAGGGCACGTCCTTGACGCATAATTCCGCCATGTACCGCGACGCTACACTAATTAGTGCTTTAAACACCATAAGACACAGCAATCACTTCAGCCTTTGAGACCTGCGGAATTTTCAGGGTTGAATATTTTCAACTCTGAAGAAACGCTTTCAGAGTTGAATCTTTTTGGCTAATTTTATTATTATATAATTTTGTTTTATTTTAATAACCTTTTTGATACAGAATATAAGAAATAAAAAGGGGTATAAACAGTGATAACCTCCGTGACGTGGTTGGTAAGACGTCTGTCTACCTACTCGGATATTGCGGTTTCATATCCCACTGGAACTCAGATTTTTTTAGAAGGATTACAGTTTGGTTTTCACTTAAGACCACTTAAACAGTTTTCTGGTTAGTTGTAAGATATTGCCACATGACAATATGCCCACCACGTTGTACCATATACAATTTAAATGTAATACAACACAATTCTATAGAAGAAAATAGTATAAGACGAAACCAATACGATAACAAAACAAACCCAAAAATTTACTTAGTTTATCCAGATACAAACAAACTTACGAGGCGTATCCAGAAAGTAAGTGTACTGAGGCTCTCACGACCGGATGGATTTTATTTTCGACATGTTGGCTACACTTCCGTGTAGCCTGACCCTTCCCCTCCGCAACGAGACCGGTTCGAGGTCAGTATGTTGAGAAGTGTCGACGCGACAACACGTTTCGTGAAAAATGTAAATCCAATCTCCCGCCAAGTGCGAAATACGCGGCGTCATCCGTTATCTCGTTTGGAAGGGAAAACCTCCGGTTGAGGTTTATAAAGAGGTGAAAACTGCATATGGTGATAAAGCTATGAATCGTACGAGTGTGTACAAGTGGTGTCGCGAGTTTAAAAACGGTCGTACGTCTGTGCATGATGATCAGAGGAGCGGAAGACCTTCAATTGTGACTGACGAAATTGTGGAAAAAATCGAAAATGCGCTCCGTGACGATCGCAGATTGACTGTGGATGAACTTTCTGCGATGTTTCCGCAAATCTCCAGATCTCTACTACACGAAACCATCACAGAAACCCTCGGATATCGGAAACGAGGTGGGTCCCAAAACAGCTGACAGACCAACACAAGTTGAATCGAGTGGAGGCCGGGCAAGAATTTTTGAGGCGCTGCAAACTCCATGGAGATGAATTTGTCCGCTCCATCGTTACTGGAGATGAAACTTGGGTTGCACACTACACGCCTGAAACCAAAAGGCAGTCTTAACAGTGGCGTCACACCTCTTCACCCTCCGCCAAAAAGTTCAAAACCATAATTTCAGCCAAGAAAACCATGGCATCCGTGTTTTGGGACTGTCAAGGCATAATTTTAATTGAATATATGCCTCAAGAGGAGACCATCAACTCTGCAAGATACTGTGAGACCCTAAAAAAATTGCGGAGGGCGGTTCAGAACAAGAGGAGAGGCATGCTGACAAAGGGAGTCTGCCTGCTGCACGACAATGCCAGACCACACACGGCCAATGCCACGAAGGAACTGCTCGCCTCGTTTAAATGGGATGTCCTGAACCATCCCGCGCATTCCCCTGACCTAGCACCTTCAGATTACTATTTCTTTACCTCCCTGAAGCTGCACATGGGTGGAAAAAGGTTTTCAACCGACGAGGAGGTAAAGGAGGAGGTGGAAAAGTGGACGGAGGGGTTGGCAGGAAACTACTTCGAGGAAGGCATCAAAAAGTTGATACCCCGCTTCACCACCTGCATTGAGAGGAATGGCGACTTTGTCGAAAAATAGCGTACTATACATACGTACTACGGTAACCACGCAATTTTTTTGTTTAAATAAAAAAAATTGTAACCTACAAAAATTCAGTACACTTACTTTCTGGATATGCCTCGTACTTAGTTTATCCAGATAAAAACACATTTATCCTTGCAAGTAGACAAGGTCATACGAAAGTCCATACAATAGTTATACTGATAACCTAATCAAGATAACCTCCGTAGTCTGGTTGGTAAGACTCTTATCTGCCGATCCGGAGATTGCAGATTTGATCCCCACTGGAACCCAGATTAAAAAAAATGAGATTTCAGTCATGTTTTCACTTAGGGATCTCTTAAAAACATCTTTTTGGTTGGTTGAAAGAGATTGCCACATGGCAATGAGCACACCAGGTTTAAAAAGAGTCGTGTGATTCAAATATTTTTTGTATAAAAAATATAGTGGAATAAATTTTTGTGAAGGGTGAGTGTCAAATTTTCTGAATTTATTTCATATTCATAAATTATGGGAGTTGCTCGTGATTTCGGTTAACAATGAGCGATCCTTTAAAATTTGACTTTTTTAAAAATAATTTTTAATAACGTAAGTTCTATACGGCCGACAACACTTGACAAACCTAACATTTCGTATAAACCAGTTAATTTGGAATCGAACAGGGCTGAAAACATAAAAGAGCTTTAGGTTAAGCATCGCTGGGTTAGAATGGGTAAAAGTTCAACGCGAACGATCTCATCTGCGGATTTTGCTGAAATTTTTCGTTTTTTGAATTCTTAATCCGATTTTCCTTTTGATTAAAAGCTAAGAATGTGGCGAAACGTTTCATAAAAAAAGTTAACTTTATTTACCAATCAAGTTTAACATTTTAAACATTTGTTTAAGTATCATAATTTTTTAAACAATTTTTTTTAACCCAGTGTTTTAATTACGGGTTTGTTTTCCGTTAGAACCCAATTAATATAAAAAAACTTTTGCTTGGAACAGAAACGAAGATTATGCCTACCAACTTAATTTAACATTTAAAACCTTTCAACATATCTGAATTGCTGGTTCGTATATTTCGAATAGCGGAGGCGGGAGATTATACCCTTTTCGGACGAATTAATCGCGCCTCCGGGCTTACAACCACTGAAGTAGGCATGGAGCGCGTGGTTCGTCATCGCACATGTTGAAAAAACCACCCCTCCCGCGAAGCAACGTCTAGTGGGTGTAAATATTGTCATCAGACTAATTCTTTTACAATACAAGAACTCTTTTTCTTATATTTTTTACGGATACTTTCGGTAATTGAACCCGATACCTCTGGGAGGAAGTCAGGCGTCTTACAAGTCGTATTAAATTATAACGCAAGATGATTATTAGTTAATTTAGAATAACAGACAATTTTTAAAATACGATAATTATTTAAGTTAAACTTGCATCGTAATATTTTCATTGTGATGAAATATTTTATTCTAACTAAAAGTTTTATTTTCGCCATCGAATAATTTGCGCCCTTTCTGTATCTACAAGTTATACCAAACTCTCGGTTATAGCAATCAGGCATCTCCACAAAGCTGAACAACTTGGATTCTGGCCACATACTTACTTATTAAACTTTGTCTTATAGCGTCTATCATTCAGTTTGTCAAAAGCATATCCCACTTCGGTTTGTCTTTAATATAATCTTATCCAAAATATTTAGTGTTGCATTGTTCTAATTGTTGTTACAGTGCATATAGTTTAAACAAAAAAATAACAATACTTAGATTTTAATACAATATAACTTTAAACGTCCTTTAAAATTAAAAGTGGAATAATTTTAACACAGATTTTTCCCCGAAAATTTTTGTCTGTTTTTTAAGAGTTAACTGAATATAATAATAAGAATCCCTGTCTTGAAACCAAACTGACAGTTTATAACTTGATTATCTTACCCATAGTAACATATGGGTCGAAAGTGTTGGTCATGTCACTCAAAGATTAATAAAACTCACTGAGCTTCAAAACTCAAATACAGATGAAGATACTTGGTTCAAAACAAACAGAAGAGAGAAAACTGAGATCTTACGAAGAAATTCGAAAATTTACCAAACAACCGCTTATAAACAGGTATATAATGTCGCAAAGATTGGCACGAATGGAAAATTTAGGCAGAATTCAGTTAACAAGATCAACAAAGACCATTATGAAAGCCCAACACTACGAAAGAAAGTTATTTTTCAGACCGAGACAAAGGTTTTTAAATAACGTGCAGCAAGACCTTAAGAAACTGAGAGTGGAAGAAGACTGAGAGAAGATGACTTGAAGATAGTCCAGTAGACTAGAGCTCTACATGAGATCTTCGAGTATGTAATGTTTTTTTTTCCTTGTTGCGTGGTTTAAAATATTTCTGTACAGCAAACTTTGACCCCTTTTTTCACCCGTTGCAAGATAATTTACTTGATTAAAACTTAATGGACATGTCAAAGTTACAGGTTGATGTAGTTAGAGGTGAGGTCTCGCAGGCAATCAACAATGGGATAAGACAACTCCCTCGTGATCCATCTGTAGAAATACAAGCGCAGTGGGATGGATTCAAAGACATCCTTTGTAAAGCTTATGAGACTCATTTGAAAGCTGATAGACAAATAAGAAAGAAGAATTGGATGACAGATCGCATCCTGAACTTGATGGACGAAAGGCGTAAATACAAAAATAAAGAGACACAATATAAAATATTACAAAGGACAATAAGAAATGAAGTGAAGAAGGCTAAGGAGGAGTGGATGAAGTCACAGTGTGAGGAACTGGAAATATATAACCGTAGCCACAACGCATTTAAGCTACACAAGAAACTCAAAGAAATGACAGGTACTGCGAGAAAGAGCACTCCATCATGTTTGGTCGACGACTCCAACAAACTTATATTGGATGATAAAGAAATTTTGCAAACATGGGAAAAATACATCTGTGATGCATTTAAAGATAATAGACCTGATACCGATATTTCCGCAGATTTATATGGACCACCAATAATAAAATCTGAAGTTCTTCATGCGATACAAACTTCGGACAACCGTAAAGCATGCGGTCCGGACAGCATCCCAGTCGAGGTGTTGAAGCTTATTGATGATGACAACATTAACTATCTATTGAAACTTTTTAACGCAATATATGACACGGGGAATTTACCCCAAGACTGGTTGAAATCCACCTTTGTGACGTTACCTAAAAAGCAACACCCTAAAAAATGCGGAGATTACAGATTGATTAGTCTTATGAGCCATGTCTTGAAAACTGTTTCTTAAGCTAATTCATGCCAGAATACGTAGTAAATGTGAGCAGGACTTGGACCATACTCAATTTGGCTTTAGGAATGCGTTTGGAACACGTGAAGCACTATTGGCTGTAAACGTATTAATACAAAAGTGTCGAGATCAAAGAAAGGAAGTAGTTGCGTGCTTTATTGACTACGAGAAGGCATTTGACAGGGTAAGACATACTGACTTAATGAGAATGCTTGCCGATTGCAACATTGATACTAAAGATCTGAATTTTATTAAGAACCTCTACTGGTTCCAGACAGCCGAAATAAGACAGGGATGCGAGAATTCGAATGCAATTGCTATCCAACGAGGCGTAAGACAGGGTTGTATCCTGTCTCCATTGGTATTCAATTTATATTCTGACCATGTCTTTAAAAGATCCCTCAGCAGCACCGATAAAGGTTTGAAGATTAATGGCGTTATGATAAACAATATCAGATATGCGGATGACACCGTTTTACTAGCCGAAAGCGTCAATGATCTCCAGGACCTTCTTAATCTTGTTGACGAGTCCGGTGAAAGAGTGGGTCTTACAATAAATGTCAGTAAAACCAAGTGGATGACATTCGGGCGGTTGGATTACAGTGGGTCAGTGTTGCGTTTGAACGGCCGTAGCGTCGAAAGGGTGGAGAAATTCAGATACCTCGGCAACATACTCACGCAGTCTCTCGACCCGGATGTGGAAATCAGGTGCAGAATTGAGGCAGCAAGAACTGCATTTAATAAAATGAAGTCGCTCTTCTGTGATGACAACTTAAATTTGAAACTCCGTCAGAGGATGATTAGATGCTATGTGTGGTCTGTTTTATTGTACGGTTGTGAAACATGGACCTTGAAAGTCCAGGCAATGAACAGACTGGAAGCATTTGAAATGTGGTTGCATCGTCGAATGCTCAAAATTCCCTGGACAGACATGGTGACAAATACCGAAGTCCTGAGGCGAGCTAGAGCTGACAGGGAGTTGTTGTCCACTATAAAAATTAGAAAGATTTCATATCTGGGTCACGTGCTGCGTGGAGAGAAGTACCACTTGCTCCAGCTTATATTGAAGGGGAAAGTCGAGGGACACCGGGGGCCCGGAAGAAGACAGATGTCCTGGCTGCGGAATGTGAGGGAGGGGACCGGCATCCGGAGTGCAGAGGAACTGTTCCGGGCGGCTCAGGACCGAGACGGATTCGCCGAAGTGATCGCCAACGTTGGGGGGACCCGACAGGGCACTTAGAAGAAGAAGAAAACTTAACATTGTATTAAAACCAGATCATTTGTCAAAATAAAATAAATGTTAGAATCTATTTTGTATCATCAAAACATTAAACAAAATTGTGCTAAAAATCTTTCTGAAAAATTAAGGGAGATGTTTTATTGTTAATTAATTTTGTTCGAATGATGGAGAATTGTGTGTAGTGTGTGACTACATTTCATGAGCTGCGTGACCATGGAACCACGTAATTTAAAGAAAACACTGGTATTATGGCAACCAAAGTGAGAGTAACTTTTCCGAAAAATCTACACAATATATTCGTATAAATTATTTAAGACGCAGGGATAAAGTGTATTTAAAGAAATTCAGGCACATGTTGACAGTTACTTAATTTATTCTTCACCCTTTAAAAGCAGGGGTATAAAAAAGTTATGAATAACAAAAAAAAGTCTTTTTATTTAGAAGGCGGGGATATAACATTTTCTAAATACAATGGGGATTTTTCAATGAGAATATACAACAAATGAAAGAGAATTTGAGCCAAATGGTATTGTTTTATAGATAGAAAATCGTTGTTGGAACCATTTAGAATTTAAGAGGATTGTAAGGGCTGTCAATTGCAGAACATAACTAACAATATTTTTGTTTTAAATTCTGACCTCATTTACTCTACATCTTTTGGTTATGGAATTCAGGGATGTTATCTTATATACTCGTATGTGTATTATATATTTGTTCTGTTAGTACTTCACTCCTTCGTTCCATGTACCCAAATCATCTCAGAGTGCTCTTCTTCATCTTACTTAAAATGTCAGCCTTAAGTTCCCATTTATCCATTATCACTTTCCGTATTCGATCATACATTATCACCCCATATATTATTCTAAGTACACGCATTTTTATAAAATTTGTTCAGCTCCAGTATTTACAAATTACAATTTCAACACAACAGTATTTTAGAACCAATGGTGTAAAGGATTGAAATGTGGACGTGAAAAAATACTGAAAGGAGCTGAATGAATGGTGTAGAAATGACATCATAAAGAAGGATACATGGAGTGATAATGAATGACAAGATAAGAAATGAAGTTTTTAAGGATAATTATTAACTTAAGACTAATGTATTAAGTAAAATAAAGAAAAGCATTCTTAGTCAGTTTTGGCATGCATTGTGGAAAGAATGAGTGAAGAAATCTAGCAAAACAAATATACAGTGCAAATGGTGAGTGGAAGGTTTGGTAGAGGAATACCAAGGAAACTATGGTTGGATTAAGTAAATTAGATTTTAAAAGACAGACATCTTATAAACCAAGTGAAGGGAACTTAATTTTAAAACATTTTATTTATTTTCATTCTACTGAAAATATTTTATATTTTAAATTTATAAAATAATAAAAAACATGTCGACATATTTTATGTTTATAAATATACAATTTCAAAAATTTTCTTAAATGTTTATATCTTTTATTGATTCATTTCAAAATGTTATCATTGCATCATAGTTATGTTATCAGCTCCATACGCTGATTGACTCCGGTATTGCTGTCTGGTAAAGATTTATTGTCTCAATTAGGGTTCCAGCCTGGTCTTCTTTAGGTTGGCTGGAAGAGATTGTCACATGGCAATAAACCCGGTATGCTATGCTTTACTGTATACAACTCAAGTGCAATACAATACAATAACGCTCTCGTTATAAATAGTTTTACCTATCGACCTGCAAATTGCCTTAAAATACAATTTTCAAAGCACGGTAGTGACCTTTTAACCTTATTTAATACTTATAAAAAGAAACTGTTTTCTTTTCAGGTAATACATCAAATAAAATAGTGCTTCTGATAATTATTAAAATATTCCCAAAATAACTTCTCTTGTTTTTGATGTCGTAAACACAAAAAAAAATAAAAAAATGTGTGCTGAAACAACCCTGTCTGTTGGAAAAGTCTTTAAAAGTAAGGGGTGATTTTGTGGTTCGGAAATCACCCGTACACCATCCCCCAGGGCTGGAACGAGATTTATCTCACACCCAGCTAAAATTGGATAGGGCGCCCGTTTATTTAGCTCGCCTAGGATTGCTCTGAATACTTTTAGTCACACCATCAACTTCTATAGCCTTCCACTCTACCTGAGCTTAAAGGATTGACTACAATTGAGTGAAAATTATAAATATTCCAAGTTCAAGTGATCGTTACTTACAATAAAGTTTTGAAAATTGTGTAGTAATAATTGCTTATAGTTTATTTAAGTTTTATTAAAGATTGTCGACAATATATTAACGACGAGCTTTCCGGTTCGCTGGATTCATTGTTCATGGCCAAGGAGACAGTTTGAAGAGACTTGTGGTCACTGGAAGCTTGAAAAGACGACGCACAAGAAGAAGAGTCTAAACGCGATGAACTCATAAAATTAAGAGAAACAACAAAACTACCCTTAACACCGCGGAGTGCAAATATGGATGGAGAAAAATCGTCAAGAGCTATTATGGATGCACGATGCTCAGTCAGTAGCCAAACGACAGGATGAAGATTTGAAGATTCAGAGCAGATAGCTAGGTTGTGGAACGTAAAGATATCTGTTCTTGAGCCGACGGCACCTTAACAGATATGCTCGTATGTATGGGAAACCGTCAGCGTGATCTAGATGTCTGTGATGTCTGCGGAAGCAATCAGTTCGAGCTGTTCTCTCACATATTATCATATGATCGACCCTGAGGAGTAGCTCAAGATTGACTTGAGAATGGTGAGGTGGTCCTTGACTATGAGTTCCAACAACGCAATGATAACTTATATGTTTAATGACCTAGTTTAAGTCTTCTACCCGGGGGCTTTGAGCTGGATTCCTGACGGTTTCCAAACAAAAATAATATTGTTTTAATTATTCATTTTATATAAGACTTTATTGTAAAATATAGAAATGGCAAATTTATAGCAAAACGGTTATCTCTTCCAACCAATAAAAGAAGAGTTATGCAGATTAGATCCAATTGCTTAAAAAAATTTAAAAAAACATTAGCACACTGGAACATTAAAAATCAAGCGGAATTAATCTAAATAAGTTTTTTAAATCTCTAAATATTTAAATACGAGTATATAACCAAATTCTTAACTCCCAAACAGTTTCAATAATTTTTCCTGTTTTCCTTGAAATTTATCTTTCATTTAATTTAAGTGTTTCCGACGAGGTTATGGGTACCGGGTATCATTATGAAACAATATCTCGTTTATTGGGAGAAGATCATTTGAATCAATAAATCTGTAGGATATATTTTCAAGTTGAAGTTGGTACATATTATCGAGGGTGGTAAATTACGCAGTATTTTGCCTAACACAGTGATGATCTGGAATAATCTGCTATCAATTTTTTATATAATTCTCGATGGCTCAAAATCACTCTGGTTATGAGAAGTTTGTCTTAAGAAGAATCTTAACTTCACATATGACGCAGAAACAAGAAATATTAGTTGACATTTCTGGCATATTTTATTAGTTATACAAATAAATATTAAAAAACTTTAAAAGCTCCCCCCCTATTAAAAAGCTCTCTTTAATGCCCATTGATTTTTATGGTAAAGTATTAGATGAGTCGTTTAGTATCAAAAACAGCAATCTGTCGATTTTGCGTGAATTGAGTTAAAACCGAGGAAATGTTCCTATTGTAAAACTACACATTTTTAAATGTTAACATGGTAACAAAAACAACAATATAAGGGTTATTGTTGTTTTTGTTACCATGTATACATTTAAAAATGTGTAGTTGTACAATAGGATCATTTCCTCGGCTTTAAGTCAATTCACGCAAAATCGACAGATTGCTGCTTTTGATACTAAACGACTCAGATAATGATGCTACGAATTCCATGGACAGAAAAACAAACTCACTGCCTTATTCTCGAAGGACTGAGAATCACCGACAGATTGTCGACAATATGCCTTTGATGAGTCTTCCAATTCTTTGGGTACATTGCTCGTGACCAAGGAGACAGTTTGAAGAGGTTTGCGGTTACTGGAGATGGGAAATGACGACACACAAGAGGAAGAATCATGATGCGTTGGACCAAGTGATAAACACAAATGGACTACCTTTAACAACTGCCCTTCGAGCCGCGAAAGACAGGGTTGGGTGCACAGGAGTCGTCAAAGTCTACCATGGGAGTCATAATGCTCAGTCATAAACTACACGACAGGATAATGATTTATATGGATTTGTGAGTGTTACGAGTATTTTGTGTCCACAAATCGGTTTATGATCCATAGTAAAATAAATGTTCTTATTAGATTTCCCCTTTTTTGAATGTTATACGATTATAGTGGGATTTTTTATACTTATGACGCTTCTATATATATTTATTTATTTGATTTTTTTGGTTCTTTTTCCAGAAATATATCTGCCTTAGAACGGACATATGCTTAGTTAGGGTTGCAATGTATATTTCAATATAAAATGAAAAACTTTAAATTGATTTGTAAAAATCTATCATACCTACATAAAGTAATATAAAATAAATATTTGTAGCTTAACTGAAGTTTGGGATAAATTGAGACGGGTGGCTTAGATGAAACTTAAATGAGCGGATCATATTACAAGTTTGCCATTTAAAATTAAATGATAGAAGTACTCTATAAGATAACAAGAACTCTTTTATCAAGATAAATGAATAGATGTCGTTACACTGTTTACAGAGGATCGATGGATAATTGGTTCGGACAAGAGGCAATGCTTATGTGCATTCCAAAATGATGTCTACGACCTGCATGACCAGGTTGGTAAAACACGTGTCTTCCAGACCGGGGAGCATGGGTTAGATGTCGTTGATATATTTTTTTAAATAGGGTTCAAAGTTGAATGTCATTTAAGGCTTGTTTATCACTTTTATGAATGTTTTTGACAAACTACCACATAACAATAAACCTGCCAGGTTGTACTGGCTACAACATAAATGTAATAATATGTATTTTTTATTTTTTTATTATAAAGTGTTATTCATATTTTTACTGTACTTTATTCACATTTTTTTCTGATATAAGTTAGTGTTTTATTTTTTTCATTGTGTATTCCAGCACTCTAAGATGGTTTGGGCACATAAACCAAATGAATAAAAAAAAACGTAAAAAAATATATATAGTACAAATATGATAAAAATGCGTGGTCGAGGAAGACCAAAAAAAACATTGTTGGATTAAGTGAATGATATGTTTGAAAAACGCAAACGTTAAAAAATGATAAATCGTAGGAATTGTATAAAAAGGTTTATGTATGTAGAAAACGCGAAGGATGTGCGTCAAGATAGATAAGTCTTGCGTTCTGTCTATCCCGACAGGGAAAAGTGTGTTGGTTTGTATGCATGTTCAAGGTTTGGTATTTTGTAAATTTTGTTGTTGATATTTACTTTTGTTATGGGATATGTTTTAATTTGATTTTTGCATGATTGTAATTAAAGTTTGATTATTGGCATGATTGTTATTAAAGTTTGATCATTTGTTAAGTTTAATAATACAATGCATTTAAAAGTTTACTTTTTATTCCTCATTTTGAATTGTTTGTTTATATTGACATTCTAAAAATGCTCCTGATTAGATCCAAAACAAAAATATTTATAGAAATATGGAAGAGAAATATGAACGAAGGATGCCAAATTGTTGTTTTAATAAAAGTCCAAAAGGCGCAGAAGTGTACAATCGGTTAATGCGGTCCATTAAATAAATCAGCGAGTGGTAGCGAGAAAATATTTTCTGGACGAAATCTGGTATTTCTCAAATGATGTCAGCCGTGAAAAATCTTTCACGATCGATTAGCCTCCATGTGTATGTGACATAAATTATATAAGTTTTTTTGAATCTTCGGAAGAAACACCCGTCTAAGGTTTCAAGGTATTTTCAACACTTTATATAAGTTAGGAGGAAAAATGGGGTAACCGTCTTATTTATTATTTTTATTAACCATTTTTCTAGTAATGACTATAACATAAACTTGACGAAAAATAAAAAGTCTAAATTAGGTTGTATGGTATTTTGGCCTTTTTCTTTCACTTCCAACTATGATAAGAAAATTACATTGTTATACTATTATTAATAAGATAATTATTTACATATCATTATTAAGAGAGCATAATCTCCTTAAGGGCGTTCTTTCTCAGGATTCAAGCCCACTAACAATGAGAGATAAAAATATTACCAGATAAATAAATAAAATTTGAGTATTGGGATGAGACGGTGATAGCTGCAGACATTATATAAGGTACTTCTACGCATCTGAATATGTTTCGCAAAACATATTTAATAACAAAACCGTACAATTTTTTTTGAGGGAAAACGAACTATGAAGAAACTTTGGTAGTTTTTTTATGTACAAATTCAGCTTTAGGTGTAGTATATGTGTGTAGTGTTCATATCATAAAACATAATCGTTCAAGATGTTTACGTTCTACTTGAGTAGTAAGACCATCAAATGTACAATTATCATCTGAGGTCGGAAGTAATTAAAATGAAAGAATAACTTTTTGTAATAGTTTAGTTTACAGTGTTATTTGCTTTTTGAAACAAGAAATTTTGGCAAGAATTGGCAAGAAACTATAATAAAATTCAGACTTACCTAAAATCATGATATTTAATTATTTGTTACTTTACATATATATACAATATAAACACTTATGTATTGATTATTACTCAGTAATTTCGACTTTATTCATGAGGCCGTCTACGACTTAATACTCTTGGATTGCCGCTGTATTTACTCTTTTGGTTGTGAGCGATGTTGCCAGTCTATCGAGATTTTGAGGTAAATCAAAATATTTAAATGGTGTATGGGATCTTAAACAAAGCTTACTTACACTTCACATACATTATCTGACACTATCATCAAGAAAAAAGGAAAACTCAGCAGAGACACATGACACGTATGGCAACTGATCAAATGTTCACTATCCTTAGAGTAAGAACAACTTTCACCCAAAGGCAATAATACTATTTGGTTCCTATGACATACAACGGGGGGCCGATTCAATTAAGGTTAACGGAGGAAAAAAATGTGCAGTCGATCGTAGCGTGGTTGTCATTGCGACAGGTGTTTAAATACTTGGGATCGTAGGAGGATTGACTTGAAGCAAAAGTTTGTGTGAACTCTTGAGCGTGATGCAACGCGGTATTGTATAATCGAAAATCGGAAAGAAATATCAATTAATTTTTTCATGTTATATTTCCTTGGTAAGGTACATGCAAACGCTTAGGATACTGGGGACACGACAAATGAAAGGTAACAAACTCAGATCTATTAAAATTGTGTGTATACATTAAATTACCTGTTATTTTTTCACAAATATATATTACTAAGATGTTTCGTTGTGAGCGGATATAAATAATAAAAAAAATGAATTTTGTTTCCCATAGTTATTTTTCGATAACACCCCGTAACAAGAAGCGTGAGACTCGCAAATCCAGCAAACATACGAAAATCATGATTGTTAAATATTTTTTAAAGACGACATATCATACAAAGTTAATTGTAGACAAAATGTGAGTGTTAAGAGTTCAAGTTAAATATAAGAACAAAGATTGACATCGATATGTAGCTTTTACCCCAGAGCTATGACATGATGGCTTGATAGGATATTTGAAATGTTCAGACATATATTCTAAATATATATCTGACAGATATTTTAAATATTTGTTTGATCATTTCAAATATCTCATCTGATTAAAAATATCGTGGAGTTATTTTTGATAAAATAAAAAAATATTAAATTTTTTTTATAATGCAATAGTAAAACAATAATACAACATCAACAGTGGTGACGGAATGCCCCTTAAACGTAGAAAGCTTTAGATTTTGAAAAGATACAGATGAAGGAAATTATGAAAAGAATGAAAACAAGTTAAATTGAAAATTAATGTGTAAGTAAGCGCACGTGACGCGCTCGTCGAGTCTTATGTTGGTCGCTGCAAGTGTGTTCACGTTGCGGTAGTGAAAGTGGGGGGACTAGCGTGCCAAATACATGTTCACGTTGCGGTCGCGAGTGTGAACGGATATGTATGTGCTTCTTGCTTGCATGCTTCCAGCACTCCCATAGTAAAATATCTGAAGAGTGAGAGTTTATTCGACGAAGGAAGGAGTAAGTCCAAAAATTGAACTGAGACTCGGAACAGATGTTAATTACTAGTTCAAGCTTACTAAATCCAGTAAAGTTTTTTGACATTGCCATGAGGATAAAAGCTGCAACACCTTAGAAGCTTTGGCCATTATAAAGCCAACAGCAACGATTCCGAAAACTATTTATAATTGAATGAAAAGTATTGTACATTTGAAGATTTTAGACAACACGAATTCCAAAAGTGATTCCAGTCATTGACCAAGATTGTTTTTGTTAAAATTAGTGCATTACCAACATGTAAACTTATAAATAATAATTGCTCCATACTTAAACAAGTTTCTTTACAATTGGAAAAGAACCCACTTTGTTGTAATCTCTATGTTAAAAGAAAAAAATATAATGCACATTTATTATCATCTATGAGTAGTTAATTTATCGCAAGAAACATCTTTTTTGTTAAGGGAAAACAAAAATAAAAATACAATATTCTTAGACTAAAGAAATAAAACTAAAGTTAATTTCTTCGTCAATTGCTGTATTAAATGCTAGCAAAATTGAGGCAGAATATAAAATGTATTTTAAGTTCGATTTAAAAACTTGTAAATTCATTCTTATATCGCGTAAAGTTTATTGTTCCTTAGTAATAACAATTTTCTTTAAAAAAAAAAAAATGCGGCACTTGAGAAATTTTAATTGGGTAGATTTAATAAGGCAATTTATAAATCTTACCTTAAACTTGCTCAATTCAACTGACACTGATATTTGATGTATTTATTTTCAAATTGCGGAAGTATATAAAAAGTTGGAATTGGACCATTTGTGTAGAGCTAGTGGAACATTTGTTACTGTAAAATGATGGATGAAGTAAAAAGATTATTTTATGATATACGAGTATATACTTGCGGGAGTGCGGTTACTACGCGTGGCTCTGTTCTACAAGAGTCCTTCTGGGCATGTTGGGGGTACTTTCTTCTAAGCGTGAAGGTGGATGTAAAAATCTCTACTTATACTCGTATCTTTAGATTGCTGACAGGAGTAACATCGAAACCAACTTTTCTGACAATTATTTGAGATACATAAATATTAATTTCTTTTCACTGGCCATAAGTAGAATTAACATACTAAGTGATTTTTCTTTGTTTCGCGGGCTGTCTGTTTTGAATTAGACCTCAGATATTGACTCGTATTTAACATTTAAGAAATATTTTTAAAGCTATCATATTGAGTTGTATTAATAATGGGGAGTAAGATTTGGCCTTAACAATCTTTTCTAATAATTTATAATTAAGGAATTACCATTGTGGAGGTTTAAAGACATTGTAATTTGTTTTATCAAACACCGTTTTTTCCACTTTATGTGTAGCATAAAATAGAATAAACAGTGTTCGATAAGACAAAATACAATATTTTTTTATTTGACACTTTACACTGTTTATATTGTAAAGCTTTGCATGAAAATGGGTTAAACTTCTATCTGTAAGCTATGTAAAATACATGCTGAGTTATTATTTTGTGTATGTTTTGAAAATTTACAATTTTAATCGCTTTATAAGGCACTATAGTTGGTATTGTAATTTGTTTTATCAAACCCTGTTTAGTCCACTTTTTTGTAACGGTATAACCTTACCGGTTTTAACGATTTCATTTCATCTTCAGGGGAGCCCAAATAAGACTATAGTTGGTATTTTTCTTGAATGTAAAGATTATGCAATTTTAAGACACCATCCTTAAAAATACTCGATTATAAATTTTTTTTAGAAAATTGGAAATTTACTTTCTAGACCCAATATCGAGATATGATCTTCGAACGTTATATGGTCTTCCTATACGGAGGTCGCGTATTTAATTCCCATTGGATAATTTATTTTTAAAAGGATTGTAGTCTAGTTTTCATCTAAAACCTTTTATATAATTTTAATTGGATGGAAGTGATTTCTATATATATGGCAATAAATATGACTGACTATAGTGTTTCCAACAAAAGTATCATAGTATAAATAGGCCAAAGCCCGTACGACGGTTGTCATCAAAGAAAGAATACGAGAATTGAATTTTGAATACAAGAGAGCGAGAGAGGTATACTTGGATTCTCTCCGAAAGTAATTCTAAATTTGAATCTCGGTGGGTCCGTGATACTGAACGAATTTTAAATACCTAGCTAACAATTTTTGAACCGCTGTAAAAAGGGACGAGATATAAATGATATATATATATATATATATATATATATATATATATATATATATATATATATATATATATATATATATATATATATATATATATATATATATATATATATATATATATATATATATATATATATATATATATATATATATATATATATATATATATATATATATATATATATATATATATATATATATATATATATATATATATATATATATATATATATATATATATATATATATATATATATATATATATATATATATATATATATATATATATATATATATATATATATATATATATATATATATATATATATATATATATATATATATATATATATATATATATATATATATATATATATATATATATATATATATATATATATATATATATATATATATATATATATATATATATATATATATATATATATATATATATATATATATATATATATATATATATATATATATATATATATATATATATATATATATATATATATATATATATATATATATATATATATATATATATATATATATATATATATATATATATATATATATATATATATATATATATATATCAACAAATTTTACATTTATGAATATATATTTTAATAGATGTAGAATTTGTTTTACTTCCGTGAATATTTCACGGGTCGTAACTAGTAATATAATATAGCTGAAAATAATAATAATATAAAATATTATATAGCGGAAAATATTGTAATAATATATTTGAAGCTTGATAATATTCATTAACATTTCATGAATCTTAATATTATTGAAGAAGACATAAAGCAATTTAATTTAAATTTATTACTTTGTAGCAAAATTTCTACGTATTTTGGAAACATCCTTTTTAAATAGTATAATAATATTTTAAAAAGGATTCCTCACTTCGTTATTTTTTGGCCAGGTTCTTTGAAAACTGTTTTCAAATTTTCAAGACCAGTTGAAATAACTTGATAACAAAATATACGGGTAAATTTTCAATATCAAACTGGAATTTCGCTCAACATTTCTTAAATCCTTTTTGCATCGGAGCAAGGGGTTGAAGGTTACCTTTAAATATAACCGATAGCTCCCTCCATTGAATGATCACAATTAAACTGACAAGATCACGTCTCAAGGATGCCGCCTGAATGATTACTGAAAGAGATCTTCCTGTCAAAGCCAGGATCCAAGACGGCAAAAGGAAAAGGTCTTCAGGTGATATTCCGGTGAAATTGACGAATGCTATGAAAAAAAAACATTTTTTTCTCATTCGGGGAAGGAAAAATCAACGGTTTTCAATGTCATTGCTGACAAAGATGCTGTATTCAAAACTGTGTGTTTTTTTAAAAAGTATTCTCGTTTTTTTTTAATAATGAAATAAAAGTAGCAGTAAGCAATAGAGTAAATGGTGGTTTGTTACAATATAATCAAACAATAAATACCACTTTGGTCCAAAAGTTTCCAGTCTGAACAAATTAGAGAACGTATTTATAGTTACACACTTATCACGTAGTCAGGTAATATTTTGGTTGTAATGTGATACTCCCAGTATTATGTCAACTAGGGCCGACAGAAGACATGTTGTTTCATAAGAGTCTAAAATGTTAAAAATGAATATCGCGTGGCTGTCCAGTTTCTTTCAAAAGAAGAAAAAGCCTGGCAGAAATATAACAAAGTTTAGATGCGCTCTATGGAGAAGCTTTTCTGTCATATTACACAGTAAATATTAGGCTTAATAATTTCAATTAGGTAGGGAATCAATTGAAGATAATGCTCGTCAAGCCAGATCAGCAGAAGTACTCATTCCAAAATCAGTGGCATTAATGCAAGAGCAAGTATAACAAAACAGAAGACTCAAATTTAAAGGAACAGTAGCATAGCGTGGATTTTCTAAAACATCAGTGCTCCAAATTCTGTATGATCATCTTGGTAAACAATGAGCGCAAGATGAATGCTTAAACTTTTAAGTACTGTCCAACAGTGACGACGCGTTGAATGTTATAATGAAAAAGAAATAATTTAGTGAATTATCACGGAGGAGGAAACTATGGTATAGTATCATGATGATTTGTCGAAAAATGGCTCCATGAAGTAGCGTCGTCCAGGATCTCCAAGGTCCAACATTTTTGGCATTGTCAGGTAATTCCATTGATTTAATTCAAAGAAAGAAATAATATGGTTACTGACGAGCACTATGCGTCATATATGTACAATTATAAAGGGTGTCTTAAAAATAAAAGGCCAAGTAAAAGTATCACAAGGCATGATATTATTGCATGACAGTATTAAAGCTTATATTGGGGCAAAGACTGCCATTCAACACTGTGGTTTGCAATAATTAAATCACTTATCCTTTAGTTCCGAATTAACCCCAGATTACTTTTTTATTTTCATAACTGAAATCCGATTTCTATGGAAAATCTTTTCAAGTGAGTGATCTCCGCTGGGTTTTCAATATATTTAAAAAGTAATTCGTTGTTTTAAAATACATGTTGTTTTTTTTTTTTTATTTCATACCATTCTATCACTTTTTTATGTCCTTGAGTCAGAAACTTTTGAACTTTACTACGTAAATAGTCGCAATAAGTAATTATTTTATTATATATTAAATATACTCCATCTTCCATGATAATTGTACTATTGGCCACACAGCTTACAGAGACTTTAAGCCTCACACACAATTAATAAAAAAAAAATACTCTTACGATTCCACCATTTTCTCGTCAGAGTCGGTAGGCAAAAAAAAGCGCCTGGCTAGTTTGTTTTTTTTTTCATTTTATTTTCAAATGTAAGAGAGTTGTTAATTTAATGAGTTGACTACGAATATTGAAAAGTTAAAAATTAGGGTTTTTAAGAGAGTAAGTAAGATTGTGTGTTAAATAAAAGTAAAAAAAAAGAAAAGAAATATAAGTTGAGGTTCATTGAATGGCCGCAAAAAGTGCATTATTGAAAGAAAACTATGTTAGTTGTAGAAAATTTTGTTTATGGTAGATCATAAAATGTGTTGAACGAAGAGAGCATTTTAAGAAAAAAGATAGCTGGTTGCTCACAATGTTATTTTGTTCGAAACATCAGAAAATACAGGCAAAACTTGGACATGACAAAAACATAGCTGGTTGCTCACAATGTTATTTTGTTCGAAACATCAGAAAATACAGGCAAAACTTGGACATGACAAAAACATAGCTGGTTGCTCACAATGTTATTTTGTTCGAAACATCAGAAAATACAGGCAAAACTTGGACATGACCAAAACATAGCTGGTGCCTCACAGTGTTATTTTGTTCGAAACATCAGAAAATACAGGCAAAACTTGGACATGACAAAAACATAGCTGGTTGCTCACAATGTTATTTTGTTCGAAACATCAGAAAATACAGACAAAACTTGGACATGACAAAAAGTGATAAAAGTAAGACGAATGTGGTAGAAATGAAAGCGTTAATTTGACAGAATGAACAAAGGGAACCGTAGAGAAGAGCTCGAATATTAAGAAGATGCAGTTCTTCAGATAAAAAGGAGAATGGTGATGGTTTAGCTATTTAAAAAATAAATAATGAAAAATTACAAAAAAATTTTACGGGTAGTGTAGAAGGTACAAGGAGATTGCAAAAATCTAGAAAAACGTTGCATTACCAAATAAATCAAATTCTTAAAGAAGATAGGGTGAAAAAACTTTATAATGAGATATTATGCATGACGAGGCTTATGGATGTGTCAGAAGTGGAAGATGTGTGCCAGGGTAGAAATGAGAGGAATTCTGTTCTGTCTTCCAGCCCCATGGCGTAACAGCGATGTTGGTAAAAGTTCGTAGTGAATTTTCCCAGTTTCTGATATAGAGTGTGTTATATATTTTTTAAATAACCATCCGTTTTTTGTTTTTATTATGCGTCAATAATATATATTATGATATAACAATATAAATTTAAAAACAATTCATGTAGCACTGCTAATTTATATAGATAGCAAACGCCCTTCAAGGGTGTTCCAGCTCGAGACTCGAACCCACTGTTATACGCAGATTAAAAATATTACAAAATAAATAGATACAAGTAGAGTGTAAGAATAATAAGGGAATGAATGCGGCCATTATGTAAAATATTTACCCGCATCTGCATATGTTCGGGAAAACACATGTGGTAAGAATATTAAACGTCTGACTTGAGATATTTAAGGAGATGTTTAAAACATGACAATAACGGAGTGAATCAAACATTAACTGGTGACTGATTACAGTCTACTAATAGGCCAGCAAAGGAACTACCTAAAAAAAGAACACCGGGAACACAAAAAGTCAATAAACAATATGTTTTAAGCAGACATCTGTGATCGAAATGATCGAAAAGACTACATATTTTCAGCAAAATATGAACGGGTAACGTGATATTTAATGATATTATGCACATACTCGTATTTTATTTATTTTATTTATTATTACACATGACAAGAAATATACACAATTTGAGAAAAAACAACAGGTAATTTGATTTGGACAAACAATTTTATGGGTCTGAGTTTGTTGCCTTTCATTTGTCGTATCCCCAGTAAACTAGGCTTTTGCCTGTATCTCACTGAGGATGATGCCTGTATCTCACTGAGTATAATATTGACAAACGTGTGAATGCATCATTATAATCGTATGTACAAAAGTAAAAAAAAAAATTTGGTCATTTTCATGTTTTTTAATATGTTAAGTAGAAATAAAAGTTATGTCTGACGCTCACATTTATTGCGTTTTTTTATAGTTTTATTTGGAACGTTTAATAATATTTTTTGTGATTTCGCAATTGTGGCTATAGAAGAAAAACGTATCTTATCTCAATAGAACAAGACGTCTATAAAGAAGCAAATTAATGAATCTGAGCTGTGTATTGATTACTCCATTTGTAATCTTAATGTGCGGACATGCGGGAGGCCTTTGGCCTCAAAAAGGTTAAAGGATTGGGGCTAGAAAAGGCTTTAATTTTGAAGGGCGTATGGACAAAATACATTTTACTTTTATCTCGCCTCTCACGTTTGCATTGCCAATTTTATATTCTACGAGTAGGTTTTTTTCATTAACAGATTTAACAGTTCAATACAATTCATAAGTTAAGTAAAATATTTAATAACAAATAAATGATAAAATTTGACGAGAAAAATTGAAAAAATAGGAAACGAGCCATTAAAATAAATATATTCAAACCAAATAGTATCAAAATATGCTAAGACTCTTTTAGTCTACAGCAGTATTATATTACCAACTTTGATTTATGGAAGGGAAACGTAAACGTGGAAAATGTTTTCGAATTGTCGAATAAATGCATGCACTTAGAAAAATACACGGCGTGACAATATTTGACAGAATACACTATTAAGTGATACGGGAAGAATATGAACTTAGATGTGTCGAGTAAGTTGAAGCAAATCACTCTAAGGTGGTTTGGGCATGTAGAACGAATGAATGAAGAAAAAATACTTACAAAATAAATATACACTTTTAATGTGAGTGGAAGGTGCAGTATACAGACCAAGGAGAGAATGGTTATTTCAAGAGGATAAATTGTATTTTAAAATAAAGAAATGCAAATAGTTACAGAAATTAGGAGTTGCAAGAAAAGTAATATGATTCAAGAAAAGGCGATAAATTTTTATCGCGATAGGAAAAACTGGTGATCTCTTCTCCCTGCCTACCTCAACAGTGTGATGGTGTGATGGTATGTTTGTGTGATAATTAGAAAATTTAGTAATCAGCAAACAGATAAATGCAATAAATAAATGAAATATATTCTATTCATATTGTGACTTATATGATGAATATGAAAGGTCATTACCAAATAATATTTTGTGCCAAACCTACTATATATCACAATGTTCTTTTTTATATAAATATATGTATGTTTTAGAAATATATTTCTTTGATTTGTTATTTATTTAATTTACAATTGTCTAATATAGAATAAAATTATTTTTCTATTTTTTTCTTCAACGTTTTCATAAATTGTTTTCATAAATAAATTGTTTCAGGACCAAAAACAACACAATAAATCAACAAATTTGGTGATTGTCTTACAATATTGGTTATAAAAGTGACATATTTTGACAAACGCCTGACCTTGTCTATTGTCGTTGTTATTTCGTGCAATATCTCTTTAATGTTACCCCTTCTCGATTTATATTTTGCCGAGTTTTCCATTTTCCTCTCTTATTCCCTTATTTCAGTCATAAACCGTGTCATAGTTTAATAAAAAGGGTAAAATCACAGACACAGAAAATAATAAAATTCTTAGTGACGGCTGCGAAAGGAAAACAAATTATATGTATTTAAAACGTATATATTTTTTCTTGAAATACTTTCGAGGTTTGCGCTAAGCCAATGAAAAATTTCACAAAACTTTCACAAGCGTCACTGGTGCCATTTTTTATTTTCTGGTACTATCAGTAATTGAACCCAAAACCCTCCAGACGCTAGTAGAGCATCTTACTATGCTACTAAGGTTATCACATAGAAGAAAATTTATATAATTCATTTTTATAAGTATTCGAGAACAGTTAAATGTAATTGGAGCATCTTTAAAATTGTTCAAAGCTCACGTTATGAATTGAATATACAATCAAGGCAACGCTGGGTCTCCTCTGACACTATTGCAAACAGAACCGTTAGATGTAACTTTACTTAAACGTTGACCAAAGAGAATTCGTTGCAAACCTCATTTGACAAATAATCTTTAGATAATTAAATAAAAATAGTTCCCTTGTTAATTGTTGCTAACGAAACAATATTGTTTTCCTCATATTCTTTCTTAATGCATGCTCCATCAGTTAAGATATTGAAATTATTTGAATCGTGAACTAGTTTAAAAATAAATAATAATATGAGTAGGAGCCAGAAACAACATAGAGAGAAATGTGGAGTCTGTTAAGGTTGTATTCTGTTTCCCTTGCTATGGAATGTACCACTCAAATTTAAACGTTTTCGGATTGAACTAATTAGGGCGTGTGTGGACAAATCCAACACCATCGACATTTATTGTATAGTCAAGCGTTATTACAGTTAAAATTTGATATATCTTAAACACAGTTAAATCTCGACGTCACGCCAAACAGTGTGAAGAAACCTTCCAACACCACATCTTCACTTGGACCGTGAAGTTATATAATAGCCAACAGGACCACATCAATCCTCTTATCGCTGCTCTGGGGGCTTAATAGAGTAAGTCCGACCTACCTTTCCGTTATAAGCATCATCTGTTACCTGAGTATTTCACCTACAGTATTAGAACTAAGTTAGGGCTGAGGAAATGTGATTAAATACAAGAAGCCTGAACGAGTGGACGGGAATGTACATATACTCGTATACACGTATTAAAATAATGAGTTGTAAGAATTGTTATAAAGTAATAAGTTATTATATAGGTGTTGACTATTTCTAAGAAAGGAAATATGAAGATTATAAAAAATAAAAATATGCACGTAGGAAATTAAAATTAAGTTAGATATAGAAATAAGATTAGTTCTATAGTTCTTTAGAGATAAATTTGTATAGTGGTATAGCCCAAATCTACATTCTGTAAATTACTTTAACGTGTTAAAAAAATTAAAAACACGGTTAAAAAATGTAATTTTAAATAAATCAATTTGTCCAAATTTTAGCTCCATTGCAACACAGACAAAGCAAAGTGAAATAAACATCACACGTTCATGATGATTTCTTACGAAAGCACTTTTCGTTTCATGGAATAGTTAATTTTTTTAATTGTGAGAAAAGAAAGCTCAAAAATGAGCTGAAAAATTTCCCCTTTTAAAAATTATCATATTTTCAATTTTCTTTACACTGTAGGGCGCGCAAATAGCGAGAAATCCACAGTAATTAGTTTCTTTATAAATTCAAATTATATTTAGCAGTTGTAAGACAAGGGTAATATTTTTTTCAATTTGCACAAAAAATTTTTCCTCTATTTACTTGCTTGTGGAAAGGAATCAGTTGGTCTCCTTAATGATTTATATATCCAGACTAATTGTTATGTTTCAAATAAGCCAGAGGGTAATTAGGTTTTAAAAAAAATCACTTATTTTTATATTAAATGGTTAGTATTGTATTTTGAGTGTTATTTTACCGATGAATATTTTTGTGTATTGTACCACTGTTTGATAGGGTTGATACATTCGTTTAACGCCTTTTATGATACCTTTGATCGACATTTATTGAGTGTTACACCTCAATTTAAGCAAGTTTTGATACTCAGGAATATGTAATAGTTTTTCTCTCAATTAGTGCGATTTGTATTTACGTGAATGCCAGTAGTTGAAGGATGGGTGTTTTAAACTACATTTGGTCAAAATATGTCGATTGAAAAAATACGGTTCAATGTTAAACGAAAGAGTTAGATTTAAGAAAGCTATTGGCACAAACGTTAAAACAACTTGAAACCTTGCAAGAGATAGATCAATAGTTCAGATATGTAGTTGATCAAGGCAATTTAAATATCCGGTTACAAAGAAGTAATATTGAGAAGCAACATATCAAAGATAATAATAATTGTCAATAAATTATGCTTCTTGGTATGAGTAATGAAACCGTTAAGCGAATCCGATAATGAATCTTGGATAATCCGAGATACTGGCTGAAGGATAATGGATCCAGTCTCAAGAAACAAGTAAAAAATTAGATGATACGTAGCTGTTTTATCAAAATACTTGATCTCTTTAACAAAAATGATTTCAATATTGATTATAAAGGTCAATACGAATAAACAATAAGTTAAAAATGTAATCCTATTGAAGAAAGCTGAGAATTTCCATTGAATAAAGTACATTGTGATGGTACCTTGAAACGTATAAATAGACAAAAAATATTATCTACCATCAAAAGAGTAAAATGGAAATATGTTGGGGTTTTATTGTGAGGAAAACTTCAGTTAATTCTGCAGGAGAAAATTCAGGGCAGAAGAAGTGAAGGAAAAAGCCGCATCTCCTAGCTGAAGAAGAGTGGTTTCACTGTGGTACTATATATATATATATATATATGTTTAGAGCTGCTGCCTCAGAGTTCAAGATAGCCATGATAATTGCCCACCTCTAATTGATAAGCAAATATTTTAAACCGATTTTAAATTAGTTTGGTATATGATAAATGTACTAAGGAGTGACAAATAAATTATGGATTATCAGCCCTTGATGAATGTCATATTTAATAAACATGGAAAATACGACCAGTCTTCCTCAAATTCAATAAATTTGTAAAAAATGTAACTTTTTCTTTAGCCGTTGGCGTTATAGATCAAGAAGGTATGAAACTAACTATAGGGCTGCCAGCTGTCTTGTACCTCATTTTATTAATAATCAACGTTTGCTGCATCTAGTTAGACACATTCAGTCTATCTAAAGTGGATGCTTTGCAGGTGTCTTATGATGATTGGTATGACATCAATGATGATTTTTCTTATATTCTGACATAACTAGTATCGTCCGTATAATGTTGGTTTAATAAGTGGTATTAGAGAAATGATGCATCCTTGGCGATCGTCTTTATGTACATGAAACTGGTTTGATTTAATATCACTTTTACCCTGACAAAGCTATAACAATATAACTTTTTATGAAAATCGACATGTTGCGTTGATACGCCCATCTTTACAAAGACCTCATATTGTTTATTCCATATGATGCGGTCAAGATGTAGTCTATAAAATGCAGTAAAGCAGGTGAGATTATTTCGCAGCATTTAACAATTAGTTAACGGGTGATTAAGATTTATTTGCGTGATCTCTTTGCATTTAAGAAACCCGACTTGTTCTTTGGAAATTTGTCTGTCAGTAACGTGTTTCAGACGTTGGTTACGAATATATGTATAACAAAAAAACTGTATGTGATTATGCAGTAAGGATAATTTTAGCCTTTCTTGAAATATTATTATAACGTTTACTTCGAATTCGGTAACTGTCATAAATATCGATAAAGGTTTTTATATTCTTCAATTTTGAAGTCCAATGTGTTGTGGCTACGTTTTTTTATTTGAAATGTTTTGTGTGTTCATAAGCACAGCTTTATCAAATTTCATTTTATAAGAAATTACATTTTAGTTATTTGATCACACTTCTACAAAAACAATTCTAAATTATATTCCTTTTTTTCTTCTTATTCATTCGTGATCTTCATGAGCTGTATATTTCTCCATTAAGATCGATCTTTCAGTAAAATATATGGCATTGCCGTTATCATCTAAATATTTTTGAGATGGACTCTAGAATGTTGATCATTTGAAAATGCTGCAAGAATGTTGAAAATCACTGGAGAAGACACATAGTTCTTGGATCGCTGTCATAGCTGTTGGTTATAATATCACGCGGATTGATTAAAATATTTTCATTAATAAAATTTTAACCAGACAAGGACTTTTACTTTTTGGGTATCATCAAAAATCAAACTCGGATTACCCCGAAAAGAAGACAGTGACGTATAATCTAGACCTAAGAGGTCACTAAAAAATATAAACTGGTTAAAAAATACTCTTTTTCTGAAAATGTTTGACCACCGTCTTAATTTTTTTTAAATGAATGTGAGATGCCTTCTTTCTAAAAAAAATCACACCCCTTTCGTTTTGAATGTCTTAATAAAATAAAACAGAAAAAAATATAAAGGAGGTTTTTGTATTATTCATGCGCAAATTACATTAAAAAATCGTTCGAGAAATAACATGATCCTTTTGGAAAACATAAAAGATCCGAAATTCTTGTCCAAGGAAATTTCTAGAGCATCCTTATTTCAAAGGGATTTCATTCTCCTTTGTTAATTCAGATTTTTCACTAAAAGGATCACAGTTCAAATGTTCTTTGCCCAAATTTTATTGGTATTTTAAATTTTGGCACGAATAAACGAAAAAGTGTGACGAAAATAATTAAACATTATTTTTTGACATTTGAAAAAAATGGCTTTTTGACAAGGAGACAGCGAGGAGTCAAGATTTTTTTGAGGTGTCCACGTACACAGGTATGTGAACAAATAACTGACGGAAATTTAAATCGTGCGATGGGGAGTATTAGATATCATTTCGCTGTGGTTGTTGAAATTTGGATTCGGTTATTATCGTGTGAATGTTTCCGCTAAAACGCTGTGAATGCATAGTACTCGTATGAATGTTTCCGCTAAGTATTTAGGATTCTAATTGTTATTAAGGAATGAGATAACTACGTCAAAGGCCCTGTATAATAAAGTGGTTTTATATATGATATTAATAAAATGGAGGTATTTTTTCATTGTTGTATTTTTGTACTCACTAGTTGTATTATCATCAGTGTGATATAGGTAAAAGCCTAGTTTACTGTGGACACGACAAATGAAAGGCAACAAACCCAGATCCAATAAAATTATGTGTCCGCATTAAATTAGCTGTTGTTATTTTAGCAAATTATGTATATTTCTTATCATATGTAAACTAAATTGTAAATAGTAAAAGATGACCTTCCTTCACATATCTGGGCAGCATCCTGGATTCGAACTTTTCTCTTGATGATGAATTGAAGAGTCGCGTCAGGAGTGCGTCAGCGACTGTTTCTAAATTGAATGATAGATTATTCTACAGCAGAAATTTCCAGTCTACAAATATATTAGTCTACAAGCCTGTTGTCCTCCCCACATTTCTCTATGGGTCTAGACTTGGGTTCCCTGTAGAAGGCACATTCAAAGCCTTGAAATGTTGGCGTTTCCTTCGTCGATTTTTTGGATCCACTTGAGTGACCATGTCACAAATGTATTAGTTTCGCAACGCTCCAACTGTAAACCTATAGAAGATATGGTTGTGAAGGCGAAGTTGTGGTGGACCGAGCATGGGATACGCATGGGCGATCAGACTCTCAAAACGCGTATTGTACGGGGAAGTGGTGGGCAGAGGAAGCGCTATAAGGACAGTCTGCGAGAGTCGCTTTCTTTGTGCGTGGCGCCTGAGGACTGGGAGCGGGTGGCTCTGGACCGTGAGAGGTGGATAGCCGTATGTTCTCGGGCTGATGGCGTCTCAGCAGCTAGGTGTGTGAGAAACATTCAGCGCGCTGTGAACATGCGTCAGTATGGGCAGGCGGCTCAGCAAGGTCAACATATCTGTGACATTTGCGGGAGAGAGTGCGCATCTAGGATCAGGCTGTTTTCTCATAGAAAATCTCATGATCGACGTGGAAGAATAGTTCGAGATTGACGTTGGAGTGGCGAGGGGATCTTAGACTACAAGGCCCGACAACGACTACGATTCAAAAAAATTAATGAAATACGCTACATAAAAAAATATATTTCAGCATGAAAAAAGATTTATTTTATCGAATATAACATTAAGCGCCTTGTCATATTACACTTATGATTATATAATATTTAAAATTTATATATCCAATAACAAAGTGAAAACATTCATGCTTTGATCTTACATTTAACATCTCTCATGCACTTGAACTTTTAATTTAAAAATTCTTTATAATAACATTATAAACACAACCATACCTCAAAACCTTCAGAAACTCTGAGTTGCTTACATTTTTTGAACGAGGGGTATGAAAAAAAGTTTGTATCCCCTTTTCACAAGTCAACACAGAATTTCTGGATTTTCAAAACTTTATTGGAAGATATATGCAGCATTGGTTTATGAATATTGACATAGTTCCCATAATATTCGTTCAAACGAAACACAACTTATTTTATTGTTAGGGCAGCTTTATCTGAAACTCGATCATTGGGGCGGTTTCTTTTATTTTAATTTCAAAATACTTTGGCAGCTTCGAAACAAAAACTTTTCAAGGTATTTCCGCTTTAGGTATCTCACCTCTACGCTCCGGAGGAAAACTTTTCGTCAGCATTTCTCGGTTTACTTTATCTTGTTCGATAGAAGAAACAATATTCAATTTTCGGCATTTGGAAATAAAATACGCGATAATTTATTTAAAGAACTGTATTATTTTAAGGTAGCCGTAATAAATTTGTAAAGATATGCAGATTGTTAAGAATTTCTTAGAAATATAATTACAATAGTTATTATAATTAGGAATGGCTACAACATTTATTTTGTTATAAATAAATAATTCAAAAGCCATAATATTTTGACGACAGATTGCGTAAGGCTCAAGACACGAATGGCCAAGGTATCAAAAGTCAAGAACCCTCGAAAGACGAGGAAGAAACATGTGTAGCGGAGATAAATGTAAGCAGTAGAATAACAAAGTTAATTACTGTTACAAATTCAAGCTACTTGAGAGTTTTGATCGGTCTTTTTAAAGAACAACTATTGTATTATATGGCCAGTAATTATTGAAATAAATTACTTGAGTCCTTTAAGAAGGAGAAAAATGTGTGTTACTTTCAAAACGCTCTCAAAATATACCGTTGAAATTATTCATAAATATATAATCACTTATCCATCCTCTACTCTTTTTTTCCTGCAGTTCTGTGTCGTTAAGTTTATTGTCTTATAATTTCTTCATCTATTTTTGTCAAGATTTAGACTATTTTTATCTTTCTTCTCTTAATGCTGGCAGTGACTCTGGGCTTGTATGTACAGGGTGGCGCAGAGAAAACGCATGTTTTATGAATGGCTAGTATTTTGCAAAGAGAGGAAACGCATGTTTTTCATTTAAGGATAACAATGTTGATTTTTAAGATATTTTTTTGATCAATACAAGTAAATGAAGTAATAGTATTGCACCTTTAATTAATTGTGAAAAATAATGTCAGGCCAGTGTTGCCCTTCTTCACCCACTGAAAGTTTCTATTCATCAAGAAATCGAAGGAATACCAGAAGAAATGTTTGTGAGAGTGATGCATAACTTTCAAGAGAGGCTGCAGATATGTGACCGCGAAGAAGGGTAACACTTGCTTGACATTATTTTTCACAATCAATTTAAAGGTGCAATATTATTACTTTATTTACCTGTATTAATCAAAAAATTATCTTGAAAATAAACAATGTTGGCAAAATACTAACCATTCAAAAAACATGCGTTTCCTCTGCGCCACCCTGTATATGTGTAAGTGTAAATGTTTATATATTTAATACTGCTTGGATGTGTATAGAATCATATCAACTACTTTTTTATTATAATTTTTTTTGTGGTATGGTTTAAGATCACAAGGGTGTGAGCTGAAAAATATTTGACTTTCTCGCGGCCGGGTTCTCCCTCTCTTTTGGTGGGAGGTATATCTCGTTCGTAAGAATGTTACAAAATAAGTTCAGGCATTCTTATGGCGTATTTCTCTCAATTTTATATTTTTTCATTACATCAACTTAAATTTTGTTTAAATATTGTTGACAATTGATCATGGTTGACGACCTCCGTGGCTTAACTGGTAAGACGTTTGATTTCCATCCCGGAGATTTCGGGCTCAATTTCCAATGGTACCCGAAAAAACAGAACCTACTCTGGTAAAAGAGTTTGTCTGTTAATAATACTCGCACACACTACGAGTAGATGCTACTGACCGTGAGAAATGGAGGCGAATCATTTTCTGCAGTGCGATCAATTCGCTTGCAAGATCAAGTCCTATAATAATGACTACTCTGTAAAGAGTATAATGAATCAAACGAAAAAATATTGTAGAAATTTCCGGGTATATTTTATAAATATTCATTTTAAGTGTATTTAATAAGCTTTCTGTAAAAATATTATAACGATTCTAGCGCAAGTTATAATGATAACAATTATATTAATAAAATAACAATTTATATAGCGCCATGAAGAGAGCAAGCTCTTCTCAAAAACTTTTTATGTAGATCGATAAAAGTTTGAGCATAGTATTGTATTACATTTTCGTTGTATACTCGTACATTAAAGCCTGGTGGACTTATTACCAATAGCAATCTCTTTCCACCAACCAGATGTTAAACATATTAAACATCTGGCTGGTGGAAAGATATTCCGAGAAATTTACGAGTGTACAAATACAGTGTAATACAATACTTTACTTAAACCTTTTTTGATCTACATATATAAAACTTTTTTGAGATTAGCTACAATACTTTACTTAAACCTTTTTTGATCTACATATATAAAACTTTTTTGAGACTCTCTTAATAACGCTATATAAATTGTTATTTTATTATTATTATCATTATCTTATATTGTTTTGTTATATAAACTTGCAATAGAAGACTTATAAAATTTATGATATTTTTACATATAAAATATACCCGAAAATGTCTACAATATGTTTTTATCTTATTTGGTATACTCTTTACAGAACAGTCATTATTATCTTAAATAAAAAACCCAATTGAACCCTTTTAAAAAAAATCTGGATACCAACGGAAATTGAACTCGCTATCCTCAACTTCACAAATGTCATACGTATTAAAAAAAATATACTTGATTGTTTGAGATTTATCGGTTTGAGGGCAGTTGGTAGGTTCTTTTTAGAATGACCCATAATTAAATTACCATTCTTTTTATATACTCGTATGTAATAAAAAGTGCAAACCATCTTTCGTTTGATAGAGTGAGAAATAAACGGATAAAAGACAATATTCTGAAATCCAAAGTCAAAAAAGTGTGAAAGGAAATTATGGTTTCGGCATGTGAAACGAATGAATGAAGAAAGACTAATAAATCAAATACGCTATATACTCGTATTTAAAGTAAAAGCATTAATAGTGTAGAAATTTGAAGACACTGTTATTTGTTTAATCAAACACTGTTTATTCCACTTTTTGTAACGGTATAACCCTACCGGTTTCTAGGTTTTTTTGTTAGTCTTTATGAATATATTTAGTCTACATTACCATAATTTTTGTTAGTCTTTATTCATATATTTAGTCTACATTACCATTATTTATGTGGCCTGGTAATAAAGCGTCTAAAATGTAACTTATAATATAAAGGGATTTCTGATACTTACAAAATTAAAGATGGCCAGACAACTTATGAAGAGTTCTAGTCTATTTAAATTCTAGACTTTAGTCCATTTGATCCAGCCATGTTTTCCTCAATTTATCTCTCTCACGCATACCTTGCGCTTTGGAATCGTACACTCGCTTAGTCTTTTTAATGATATATATCCTCTACACATGTCCAAACCATATTTAAGCTCCTTTTTTATTTTACTTAAAACATCTATTCTATCCATTATATCTGATGTCTTCACTCCACATTCTTTCATACATTCGTACTCTCCATTTGTTTCTACTAATACTACTTATCTTACTTTTATTTATAAGTTCAAGCTTCCCTTCCATACATCAAGGTGGGCATCAACATACCATTATGTTTTGTAATTTTTGCTACTTTTGCTTAGCCCACCTAGTAACACAATTTTAAATTTAATTCATATGTAAACTGCTTAGTTTGCCAATTCAATATAAGACAACATACGAGTATATCGAATACATAAGTGAACTATAGATTTCAAAAAATATTAGATAACTATGAGCCTTATCTTGAAAACAGTATTAACGATAGCGCCCAAGGGAAGGCGTTCAGCGAGAAGATCGAGAAGGATGAAGGACGTAAAATTGCTAGATTTAATGATGGGGGATGATGAATAAATTACAAATATACTCTTTAAGAGCAAATATAAGTAGAAGGAGTGGTAGACGAATACGAAGGAAATAATGATTGGATCTAGATATATATAAAGAAGAGAAATGTAAGAAGTCAGATAAATTGTAAGAATTGTATTAGAAGGTGTATGGATATAGAAGAGTCGAAATATATGTGTTGGGATAGGACGTCAAACGTGTTGTCCTCGCTGCCTACCGGAACAGGAAAACGGCGTGATAATAATGTTTATTATACACGGATGTAGGAATTTTCAGTAAGTTTGGCTGCATTAAGATAATAATTTGCTGAAAACTTACGATTCAAATGCGAGTATATACTCGTATATTTGAAGTTAACGAACAGAGGAAAAGGTGGAAGTTAGTTTGAAGAAATTTAACTGAGGAAAGGTAAGAAGTGTGACTAACAATTATAATGAGATGTATGGACGAGTCAACAACTTTGCCCATGGATATAAAGGCGTAAAAATCTTATTTGCCTACCTCAAAAGGGGCATTGCGTGGTTGTACGAGTATGTATGAATGTATCTTATATCGAGTCCATTTATCTCAAACCCATTTTTCAAAAAGCAATTCTCCCAGTCACGCAACTCATTGAAAGCAAGAAATTCCTTAGTTCTCTAATTGTAATCTTACATAATCTCAACCATCTCCTCTTTCTTTCTCCCTCTCTTTCGTCCGATTCTCCCTTTCAATTATTCAAAATGTTAAAATAGATTACTTTCCACCTTGAAGTGCTCTCTCAGCCGAGTACTGAACACTCGCCGCAAGAGATTTGTGTTTTCCCAAACGAGATATATGGGTCCATGTTAGAAAACATATAAATCAGATCATTCCGCCATAAGTGCCGGCTGATGTATCTTTTGCGTTAATCTTCATTATTTTTTTGCTTTTAAAAGCTTTTGTATAGTTTTATATTGTTTTTATCGAAAAAAGAAAAAAAAATCTAAGAACTTCCTATTAATAATGACAACAGGTAATCGTCATCCTGAAAGACTATTAAAAACAAATAAAATAATAATACAGCAATCCCATTCATTCTTTAAAATCTTCGTGGTTAGCAGAACCGCGGTTGGAAAGAACTTGGTAATGTTCATTTATTTTTTAAACAGATACAAGTGCTTATTTTTCAAAAAGGTTAAAATAGTTGGTAATAATTTTTTTTTATTACGTTTTATTGAATTTCTACAAACGTTTACAAAATAAATTCTGAGTTTTGTTTTTTAAAATAAATGTTTTTTATTTGTGAATCAATTTCTTGAATATGATCCGCAAACTAAAACGCCATATTTAGACCTTCAATAATATTCCGAAGGGTCCAAACTAGCTTTCCTTTCTTTTCTCCCTGTACTTTCATATTTTCAGTTCCATGTTTACATCTCTATAATTGAATGTTATTTTACATGTCTTTTAGGGTTAATTTCTCCATTCCAAGATATACATTTTTTTAAATACTAGGTAAGTCCAGAAAGTAAGTGTACTGAATTTTTGTAGGTTACAATTTTTTTTATTTAAACAAAAAAATTACGTGGTTACCGTAGTACATATGTAAGCTATTTTTCGACATAGTCGCCATTTCTCTCAATGCGGGTGGTAAAGCGGGGTATCAACTTTTTGATGGCTTCCTCGAAGTAGTTTCCCGCCAACCCCTCCGTCCACTTCTCCACCTCCTCCTTTACCTCCTCGTCAGTTGAAAACCTTTTTCCACCCATGTGCAGCTTCAGGGAGGTAAAGAGATAGTAATCTGAAGGTGCTAGGTCAGGGGAATGCGCGGGATGGTTCAGGACATCCCATTTAAACGAGGCGAGCAGTTCCTTCGTGGCGTTGGCCGTGTGTGGTCTGGCATTGTCGTGCAGCAGGCAGACTCCCTTTGTCAGCAGCTCTTGTTCTGAATCGCCCTCCGCAATTTTTTTAGGGTCTCACAGTATCTTGCAGAGTTGATGGTCTCCCCTTGAGGCATATATTCAATCAAAATTATGCCTTGACAGTCCCAAAACAATTTCGTCAGTCACAATTGAAGGTCTTCCGCTCCTCTGATCATCATGCACAGACGTACAACCGTTTTTAAACTCGCGACACCACTTGTACACACTCGTACGATTCATATCTTTATCACCATGTGCAGTTTTCACCTCATTATAAACGTCAACCGGAGGTTTTCCCTTCCAAACGAGATAACCGATGACGCCCCGTATTTCGCACTTAGCGGGAGATTGGATTGACATTTTTCACGAAACGTGTTGTCGCGTCGACATTTCTCAACGTACTGACCTCAAACTGGCCTCGTTGCTGAGGGGAAGGGTCAGGCTACACGGAAGTGTAGCCAACATGTCGAAAAATAAAATCCATCCGGTCGTGAGAGCCTCAGTACACTTACTTTCTGGATACGCCTCGTATTATATTTTTTTAAATGATATTTCATAAAAAAAATTTGATTAATTAATTTTTCGCTTCTGTATTCAACCTGCGGTTGATAAGGGATTTTCGTATATCGAAAAGAACTGCTTAGGTGAAGAACAATAATAATTGATGAATAGGTATTACCTCAGTTATCTAGTTGGTAAGACGTCTGTCTTCCAGCATGGGAGATACCCAATTAAAAAAGGTTCGAGTCCGGTTTTCCCTCAATACCTCTTAACAGTCTTTGTAGTTGGCTGGGATACATTGCTAGATATCAATAAACTCGCTACGTTGTACTGTTAACGACAAAAGTATAATATATTAAAATACAATATAGCAAGTGGTTCAACTTAATCTTTAAGATTTCTCTTTTATTTATTGATTCATGAGAATACATCTGATGGATAAATGAATATAATACAAGTTCTAATAATTCAGCTTTTGTTTCATAATCGATTATTATCGTATCAACGGCCATGTGCAAAGAGAAATGAAACAAATGTAATATGTGGGTCAGACTTAACAAAAACTAAAATGAAATACAAATCTCAAGTAAATAAGGGATGAAGAAGGAGAGATAAGAAATACTCTAATTAATAATGAACTTTATTTTTTGTACTTCTCGGAGTATTATAGAGCTAAAATAAATTTGTTTATTGTGTTTTGTTTACTTTCCATTTATTTACCTTATAATTGAAACTATCATCTTCATAACTATCGCGCCATGCACCTATGAGGTAGACAGAAATAACATATTTCCAATATATTCTATCCTAGCACTGATATTTCCCTTCTGCCAAATCCATACAGCTCGTCATGCATACTCCGAATTGAAAAAGCTTTTAACTCTTATTTCTTTCATAATTTCATTTATTTGATCGTATTACTAGTTAGTCAAAACGTTTTGAAAGCGGAAATGAAAATACATTTTTTTTGGGGGGAAATCACTTTTGTTGCTCAGTATAGTCTCCCATAAGATCAATACACTTAGTCCAACGATCTTCCAACTTTGTTGTCCCATCACGGAAGTGACTTTCTGGAAGGCCTGCAAAATACTCCTCTACGACGGCTATAACCTCTTCGTTTGATGAAAAATGTTTTCCACGAAGGAATTTTTTGAGGTGTGAGAACAGCCAAAAGTCAGAGGGAGCTAAATCTGGCGAATAGGGTGGATGCTGCAACAATTCGTACCCCAATTCACTGATTTTTGCGATGGTTTTTGAGCTGTGTGAGCAGGTGCATTGTCTTGATGAAAAATGATTTTTTTCTTCTGCAAACTGGGCCTTTTTTTCTTCTGCAAACCGGGCGTAGAAATTTTGGTTTTCTACTGCTCCATAAATGTCGCTTTCAAAACTTTTTGACTAACCTATTATTTATAAGCCATATAAACTTCTTACACCTTCTATTCTACACGTAAAGATTTTTTATTTTTGTGAATATTTTATTATTAGTATTTTTTTTAACCTGGCGAGTTTATTGCCATGTGGCAATCTCTTCAAACCAACCAGAAAGATGTTTTATAGGCCCTAAGTGTTAACCAGATTGGAATCCTGTTTAAAAAAATCTGGGTTAGAGCGGGGATCGAACCCGCAACCTCCGGATCGGCAGACAAGTGTCTTACCACCAGGCCACGGAGGTCGTACTTTCTACATGACTAAACCATCTCAATATCTCTTTCTTTTTTTCTGCACAGATTTTCCATACATTCTTCGCAAGCTCTCATTTCTACCGTATTAATTTTACTTTCAGCACTGTTTTGTCCAAGTCCAAGTAACGCTTACATTTATTTCCTAATGCTGGATTTTTATTTGAATCAAATTTTTTTTTTCAAAACTTGTTTAGCTAATGATTTATGTACAAAGAATCAATCCATTTTCCTATCGGGGTAGGCAGTGAAGACAGAACGCCAGACTTTTTATCTCAACAAACAACCTTCGACTCTCGATAACATCCATCCGAAGACACCTTCTCATACGATTACTACGATTTATCTGACATTTTACTTTATTTCTTTCAAAATACCATTCAACGTATCCAACCATCATTTCCTTGGTCTTCCTCTGGCACCTTCGAATTATTTTATTTTTTTGTTATTCTTTATTCATATATTTAGTTTACATAACCATAATTTATGTGGCCTGGTAATAAAACATCTAAATTGTAACCTATAATTTAAAGGGATTTCTGATACTTTCAAAATTAAAGATGGCCAGATAACTTATGAAGGATTCTAGTCTATTTAAATTCTAGACTTGAGTCCATTTGATCCAGTCATGCTTTCCTCAATTTATCTCTCTCACGCATACTTCGCACTTCGGAATTGTATACTCGCTTAGTCTTTATAATGTTATTTATCCTCTACATATGTCCAAACCATATTTAAGCTCCTTTTTTCTTCTTACTTAAAACATCCATTTTATCCATGTATTTATATCTGATGTCTTCACTTCACATTCTTTCACATATTCTTACTCTCCATTTTTTTCTACTAATACTACTAATCTTACTTTTATTCCTAAGTTCAAGCTTCACTTCTATACATCAAGGTGGGCATCAACATACCATTATGTTTTGTAATTTTTGCTACTTTTGCCTAGCCACCTAGTAACACAATTTTAAATTAAATTCATATGTAAACTAGTTAGTTTGCCAATTCAATATAAGACATCATACGAGTATATCGAATACATAAATGAACTATAGATTTAAAAAATATTAGATAACTATGAGCCTTATCTTGAAAACAGTATTAACGATAGCGCCCAAGGGAAGGCGTTCAGCGAGAAGATCGAGAAGGACGAAGGACGTTGCTAGATTAAATGACTCAGCGGCGACAAATGTCAGCTGGGCTGAGGGAACTATCTCGAGACATCCCAGGGCACTAATAGCATAATGATTACTGTGGCAGTTTTGTAACCACTACTGAGTTTGCAATGTTGCCATGTCATAAGAGGGAGAAAATAACATATAAGAATAAATAAAAAAATGGGAATAGTGAATTTTCTGAAATAAAGTTTTTTAGACAATTATCATTGTTAACCCTTCCCTTACTGTGATAAAAATAATACGCGTGCTCCGGTGTTGGGTAGTGAGTACGCAATAAAAAATTGCGATTTTAAATCGGAAAAATAAGAACATTCATAGATAATCCCCTTTATTAATTATAATTGAAGTTAACAATTATAATAATTGAGATTTATTTGCTGAAAACATTAAAAAACCATCTGAAAACATTAAAAAACGCTCACGGAACGGGCGTACGTCTAATCTATTTGCAAGCCTAGAAGCTACTAGTGGCGCGGAACGTCAGTCGTATACCCCGACGCTTACGCCTTTGCTTGCGACGTTGAGACAATTCAGCTCCTAGCAATTCAGTCTAGTATGCAAGAGTGAGATGCGAATATAGTGTCGCGCTTCCCGCATACTATTCACCTATCGTCAAGACGAGGCACTCGCAGCGTTTAAATGCGAATTTGTTTTCGATCTTTACAAAACACCTCGATGTAGTCGATAAATTCTGATAATTATTAATATTATTTTTTAAATCAATGCGTAAATATATTATGGAGGAATACCTAAAATCTTAACCGTGTATTTATTATATTTACAGAGATATTGATGGTTATTAGAAGCAACGTGTAGAAGATACCCAACAAAGGGAAGGAAAGGTTAAGAGCGGTTTTGTTGACAATATTCTAATAAAAATTTAAATCTAAACTCGACACGTTTAATGTACATAAAATAATTATTTGCATTTTTTTAAATGTAAACATTAACTCTTTAAAACTTTGAGCGTGTACAAATGTATAAACTGATACCAAAAATATTAAATACAACTTGTTGAAAATTATTCAATTTAAAAAAACCTCTCAAACTTAAATTAACTGTAGGTAATTATACTATAGCAATGTGATTTTATTTTTCAGTTCCCTAGGATCATACTCTTTGATAGTTTGATTATAAAACGACCTGCGTGGCTTATAAGGACTCTTGACTTCCATTCAGGGGGTTTGAGTTCGATTCCTGATGATACACAAAAAGTATTTCAATCTGATTAAACTATGGAAGTACAGAGAATGTGACTGAAATCTTAAAAAAAATAAGTTTGCGTGTAATCGAACCCGCAGTCCCCGAGTTTTAAGTCAGCCATCTTACCTAATAGGCTACGATAGTTATTAAAGTGATTGATTGACTCTCGATTTGCGTGCTAGCTCAAGTGGTTCTAAAACCGAAATATCAATCAATGAGGCTGAAAACAATGTTAGCCACGTTATTTAATATGTCTAAATCACCAATTTGGATTTGTTGGAGATTACCTACCACGCGAATTAATGAAAATCGCTTGCTTCATTACAAGTTATGATAGTTGAAAGATGCCCAGATTCGAATAAAAGTTTCTGTAAGTATACTTACATATTTTGTTGGAAAAAAATCCTGTGACTTACGGTTGACCTCAAAAAGTACATTTAGCTACTTTACGTTTTTTTTTATTATAAAAGTTAAAATATAAATTAACCAACAAAATTTCGATTATGATAAAGATATTTAAGATTTATTTTAATAAGTTTTTTTTTACTTAATTAAAACATTAAAAAAGCAACGAAAAATATATCAAAGTTTTCCAAATCTGATAAGTGCTCAACTTTGTATTCCATTTATGGAGTACGTAAAGCGCACGAATTGGTGTTAACACTTTTATTGCCTGACTGAAACATTTCATACATTTCCCAACAAAATGTTTTATCCAGTGCTTACAAATTATTTTTGCTCAAGGCTATGTCTTTTCGATATGAAGCAGTAATTTGTATTACTGAGCATTCTGAAGTTTTGGATTTCAATACCGTCAATATTTTGTTTCTGGTCGTTTTCTTATCTGAGTACATTTAAGTGTTGGCACGTCGTAATTATTATCATCATCATCGTCAGTACAGTTTGGTAACGCAATGGATTTCCGTGCAGAAGGTCACTTCGGATACCTATGACTTATATTCATTCAAGAAGAAAGAAAAACATGCCGATGTGCTCCGATAGTCTGTCTCACTTCGGTGTATCATCGGATCAAGTACAATGGTGTTGCCGACGAGTTTGCCGGCGTGCTGTGAGGACTGTATTTGATGAAGTGCATACTTCGCGTCCTCGAGGTTACAAATTCGCAACATATCATGCTTTATGAAACACGTGCCCTCGGTTAGTAACTGGAAAAAATATTTTAGTATATTTTTTTAATAATACTGTCGGTAAGATTAGGCCAACGAAAAAGGGATCACTTAGGTGGTCGCTTCGGAGCACAAGACCCTATCCCTAATTGTAAAGAATTCCTTGGTCATTGTCTGTTTAAAAATAAAAAGGGTCTATAATAAAATCTACTTCGTTTGTTTTCAATTGTAAGGCCAGCGGTGACGGCTAAAGGAATAAGACCTTAGATTAAACTAATAAAACCTTCTTGTGAGAAGACAAGAGCGAAGTATCATAAAAAAAATCCATACGCGCCAAGATAAAGTAATAAAAGCCGTCTAGACTACATACCCTTCTTGCTGAATTCTAAAGAATACCGATCTCAATTGTCTTTTAAAAATAAAGTCTCATGTCTACGACGGTTACTATGTGAAACCAGTATTTCTAAGTGAGAAGGAAGACATGTAGCTTCTCCTTCTAGCGATGTGGCTATAAAAGAGGAGAAATTCAGGGGCAGTCGGCTTTTTGGGACCAGACTCGAAGCGGTTAAGACGTCTCTCCAGAAACGGTGTTTGTACGGAAGACTGCCAGACTCGTTTTTCTCATATATCACAGAACTTCAGGACGCCATCTTCAATTATCGGTGAATATTATTCCTTGTATTTAATGCTGGATTTCGTCCCCACGTTAAACCCTCGATCAAATTAAATTCAAATTGTTATTGAAATCTCCCTTGCTAATTGACAACACAATCTTTGTAGCCAACTTTAAACTTTTTTTTTTCTTGACATTCGTTCAAGTTTTTTTTATATTTTTTTTCTTTTTTCTTTTTCCATAAAATAATAAACTGTTTTGTTTTAAAATTATACTTTGTTTAATTGTGTCACCCTGTCCCCCTGAGAGTTGAGAAAGAGTTACTCAGAGTTACAGTAATCCAACGAATCCCTGAGATTTAAAAAGTACTTGCCTCTTTAAGAAGCCGGCGGAGCTGAACGGGCGTGTCGCACCTTGTCTTGTAAGATAGATTGTTGGTGAATTGATTTATGTAATCAATTGTGAACATATTATTATTGTTTCTTATATATAGGAAAAAGGTGTTGACAGTGCTCCAATCGTCTCACTTAGGTGTGTTATCGGATCAAGTACAATGGTGTTGCTGACGAGTTTGCCGGAGTGCTTCAATCGTCTCACTTCGGTGTGTTATCGGATCCAGTGCAAAAGTGTGGCCAATGAGTTTGCCGGCGTGCTCCAATCGTCTCACTTCGGTGTGTTATCGGATCAAGTGCAATAGTGTGGCCAATGAGTTCGCCGGCGTGCTCCAACCGTCTCACTTCGGTGTGTTATCGGATCAAGTACAATGGTGTTGCCGACGAGCATTAAAAATAAGTTTAAAAAAAAGTCAAGACAAGACGAAGCATCACGGAAAATGAGAAAGAACGATTGAAAAGGGCAAGAAATTATAAGTTATGGAGAAAAACATTTCATCACCTTTTCATAATCTCTGTTATGTTGGTTCTTATTTTTTATGTATATTTTAAGTTATTTCTAACTGTTAGCTTTTGAAAATAAGAAAAAAATGTTCTTCAAAATTAAGAAATAGTCAATGTACCTAAACTTTTGACGACTTAATCTATTCTTGTTATTTTCGTGCCAATGACACTACTCGTATTATTACTTCTTCTAGGCGTCTCACGAATCAAATGCTCTTGGGAACAATACGCAGGGGTTTTCAGGCACCGCAGTAAGTGTGACATGAATTGCTCCTCACCGCAAATACAGAGTGTTAATTCATCACTTAACATTCCCCATTTTGACATGTTGTCTTTTGTTCTCCCAATTCCTGTAAAGAACCTGTTACGATATTTTCTGATTCTCCACAGTAGTTTAAAGCGGAAATTCTTCTCCAAGCAAAATCCACCCGTTAGATCCCGATGTTCCTTTTCACTCGTTACTCCTAGCAAAAGTAGATGGTTGTTCCAGAGACTTAGTGGCCCTGATGAAACAGTATCTTTATCTATATATTTGTTTAAGTTTTTTAATAATACCGATGTTTTTCTTCACTCGTTACTCCTAGCAAAAGTAGATATTTGTTCCGGAGACTTAGTGGCCTTAATGAAACAGTATATTTATCTATTTATTTAAAAAAAAAATTTAATAATACTCGATGAGTTCTTAAATTTATTAAGTCATTTTTCATAAATTATTATAATACGAGTCTTTCTTCAATCAAAAAGTATGGCTTGATTTAAGTAGATAACAAAAAATGTTGGACCCCAGCCAAGCGAAAAATTATTCTTTTCATTGTGTATATAGGAAGAAGTATGTGGAAAAAAGAGTTGATGAAGAGAAATCTCAGCAAACGGAGATATGAACGCTTTTCGTGAACACTTCACACTTCGTAGATTGCTCTACTTTTGCAAATTATTAGAGTATTTTCCAGAGGCGGAACTGTAAAAAAAAATCCAGCTTGAAATAAAAATAAAAACTTTATAATTGATTTTTTTCGTTTCGGTCGTAATAAATATTAAGACAATGTATGAAAAATTACTTCAAAAATGTTTTAAGAATTTTGGCAGTGACTCACAGAACGTACAGTACCCGGCGGTAAGTAATACACACCGGGCTTAAAAAAGAGACTCGGCAATAATCGGCTAACTTCGGCTTTGTAGAGCGTCGTCTCTGTCATTTGTACACGTGTTCCGTCACGATTTGTCAGTCAATCGTGCGACAGAGACGACGCTCTACAAATCCGAAGTTAGCCGATTATGGCCGATAGTCTCTTTCTTAAACCCGATGTGTATTACTTACCGCCGGGTACTGTAACATTCTCAGTTCAAAATTAGCGTTTAACTACTGCCCTCGGATATAACGAATATTTTTTTACATCGTATTAAGCGATACATGTTACAGTGTCTGTGAATTGTATTTATATTTTTTTTTATAATTACATGAGACAAAGTAGGATGATGAAAATATTTTTTTTTCGAAAAAAATATTCACTGTTTAATTTTCAGCGACTTAATTGAGAAGCACTTAAAGAAAATTTCTTAAGATGCATCTAAGATGTTCTAAATGTATCAAGGTAGTATTATTTTATCAAAGGTTTAGACTTCAACTTTGTGTAACTTTGTTACTTACTCCACTAACATAATTTAAAAAAATCATTTGTCTAAAATTTATTTCAAAATCTAGCCTTGGGTGATTGATTAATTAGTTTAAAGGATGAGTTATCCTATAAATTATGATTACGTAAAAATTACTTGACGTTTCTGACCCATCACATAGCCTATCCTTAGGAGTCACCGTTTCTATATTTACTCACAGAAGATTAATGGCTTTAGATCATCCTTGAGTGTATATAATATGCGTGTAATTTTCCGTTTCCGTTTTTTTTTTGGATTTGGTGTCGAGGGTTCGCCAAATGTATATGTAAACGCTGTGCGTACATTGTATAATGTCCTTAACTAATTATTAATTATATTTGTAGTTTGATTCCTGAGGATGGACTGTACGATCAACCTAAAACCTAGAATTTAAGTTTTCCAGGCGATTTTTTCCAAGCCAATCGACTCACTTGTTATCCTCTCTCAATCTATTTCAACTTCCAGTCACTTAAAACGTTGCTGCAGTTTATCTTGAAGTCGATCTGTCAAATTGACCTCTTCAATGTTCTTGGGTTTATCTTTGTCAACCCTGTCAATTGTTAATCTCAAATTAATCTAAATGACCCAACTCTACATTCTATCTTCAAAGTCAGCTGTAAAAATCGATGGATAATACTCTAAAACCTTTCATGTAATAAGTTATCTATTTCAAATTATAACACACATAGAGAAGTAACTTCTAAAAACATAGTTCTTTTAACCATAAATACAAACACATATACCATCAAGCCATTCTCCTGATGGGAAGACAAACCACAAGACTTATCTATCACGACACACACAATTCACCTCTTCTACACCGATATACCTTCTCATACAACTCCTACGATGTCTACGTTTCTTTCTCTCAACGTATTATTCACTTGATTCAACTTAACTTTTCTCAGTCTTTTTCTTCACACTTTCGGCTCAAATTTGAAGATTTTATTTTATTTTATAATCTTTTTTTCTTAATTAGTTCCATGTGCTCAAACCATCTCAGAGTGTTCTTCTTCATCTTGTTCCACACACCAGTCTTAAGTTCACACTGTTCTCCAATCATTTCCTTCCATATTCTCTTATACAATGTAACCGCGTGGATTTTTATCACTGCAGGTATTTCTATAGCATTTATTCGGCTCCTATCAGTATTTTTTTCACATTCGCGTTTCACTCCTGTACATCAAAGTTGGCACCAATATACTATTGTGGACTATCATCTCAGCAGATTTTGATATTGTTTGGTTCCAGTACATATGTTTTAGTGCCCCATTCACTTTGTTTCTTATCTCTACAGGCCGTTCGATATTTCCATTATCTGAGAAAATACTACCCAAATAGCAAAATTCCTCAATTTGCTCCAATCTTTAACACATCAATCGTATGTCCCGTTTACTTTAAATTTAACACTTTTCTATCACCATGAATTGATATTACATTTAGAAGTATTTCTTAAAAACTTAGTTTTCAATTCTGTCTTGCAAAAACTGTGGAAACTCAAATCGTTAACCTTAACTTATTGTTCCGCCCCTGTTAAATTGTCTTACGTTGATTCTCTTCCAATTCTATTTAAATGAGGCCCAACGTTTCCTAAAACTGGGGCAAAAAACACATTCAGAAAAATATAACAGTTAAGTGTCTAGAATATACATATATATTATACATACGTTCTTGTATTGAAGAAGTTAATTGGTATATTTCGTTAATTACCCCAAAGAAGCGAAACTATCTCTTACTGCGTCAGACTAAGATTCTGACTTTCCAATTAAATAAATTGAGACAGAAGCCTTTGAGCTCACATGTTAATTGTTCTTTTAAGTGGTTCAAATTAATATCCCTAATTGCTTTAGTTCTTTTCGAGGCCGAAGTAGAACGCTTATGTAAAAAATGTATTCTGAAAGAAAAAAAGTACCTTTTAGATATAAAAAAAAACAATGTTATTAAAGAGGCAATTTGGAAAGTGGGTACAAATTGACCTACACGTCCATTTTATCACAGGCTTTGGTTTGATTGACGACAACTTATCATTATTTTCTCTCCTGTACCAGCCTCCAGTTTTCAACGTTTGAGCGTTTTGTAGTACGCAACATCGTACGAGTATATTCATCAGGTTTTTTTTTTGTTTTTTTTTTTTTTGTAAACGTTGTGCCGATTGATTTAAGATCTTCTTATATGCTTGGGCACATGATAATGATTGCCTCTTATCTTGCCAATTTTTTTCAGCGTCTTTTTAATCATGAAATAGCGCTACGCTCAAACAGAGATTTGTTTATTGACCTTTCCGATTCATCGGTCTTCCTTTTTAACGTCGCCTTTAACTGGAGTGAGACTCTGGAATCAGTTACAAATCAATGCAAGACTCGCTCCGTCCTTGATACGCTTTAAGAAGCGACTGAAAACACTCTTAATTCCTAGTCTCATTCCTTTTCACCGGTTTCCTATCATCTAATCAAAAAGTTTACTGGTAGTTCCTTCACGTTACAACGCAGCGGCTTCTTGTCCCATATCAATGGTAACTAACCAAACATAAAGAAAAAATAGACTGAGCATACGAACGGAAAGCACCCTACAAACCATGGGGTTTGTACGTCATCCTTTACTGTACATGCACAGAGGTTCTGGAATCAGTTACAAACCAATATAAGACTCGCTCCGTCCTTGACATGCTTTAAGAAGCGACTGAAAAAACTCTTAATTTCTAGTCAGTAATATAATGTGTCTCATTCCTTTTTTTTTTTCCTTTCCTTTCCGCCATCCTTCTTTTTTCCTTTGATTGATGATATCTTACTTTATATGAAAGGAGATGTTCAGGTGATTGTCCGTCTTTGTGGGGCTTGTGTGCATATGATCACGTATGTGTTCGTGGTGATGGATAGTCATTTGAATGTTTTTTGCGACCATGTAACTTGCTTCATTTACTTTTGTCTGATTGGTTGGAAGGGATTGCTTCAGTATTTCCCGCTTGTTAATTTTTGTGGTGGCTGTACTCTTCCTTCTATTTGTTGAGGGATTTATCTCGATTATAAGGATGTTTGGAGATGTTATCCTATCTTGTTTTTTCACAGTATAATATAATAATTTAGTCAAAAGTGCAATCGTCTCGTATAGATAAAATACGAATTCAATTACACGAATACATTTGAAAAATAATTCTTGTAGTAATAAGCAAACTAACCGACCTCTGTGGCCTTAAGACACTTGTCTCACAACACAAGGGTTGATGGTTCGATTCCTGTAGGTACTCATTTTTTTAAAACGTATTCAGTCTGGTTTTCAATTTAATGGTTAGTTGAAAGAGATTACCAAATTAAAACAAATCTGCCAGTTTGTACTGTTCATAAAGAAAGTGTAATAAAATACGATTATAAGCCAGGTTGTATTGTTCATGAAGAAAGTGTAATAAAATACGATTATAAGTCAGGCTGTACTGCTCATAAAGAAAGTGTAATAAAATACGATAATAAGCCAGGTTGTACTGTTCATAAAGAAAGTGTAATAAAATACGATAATAAGCCAGGTTGTACTGTTCATAAAGAAAGTGTAAAAAAATACGATTATAAGCCAGGTTGTACTGTACTGTATACACCGGAAAAGTAATATTAATCAAAACAAAGATTCATGATAACGTAGTTGTCTGCAGTAGCTCAGATATATAAGAAGCTTACATGACAAAAAATACGTTTTTATTACCATTTGCAGAAATTATTTTTATATCATTGCTTTTCGATTTGAAGCATAAAGACGATATTTTTTCGTTATTAAATATTGTTAGAATTTTTAATAAGACTATTGAAAAGTAACAAATTAACATCACTATCATGCCGTTTTTTCGATTGGAGTAAGCAGAGAAGATTTTTTTTTTTCCACTCTGGCAGACATGAAAACTAGGCTGGAGCTCTTTTTTATTAATGCGTTGAGTTCCAACGGGAAACGAATACTCGACCCCAAAGTTGGTAGATAGGTGATTTACCAACTAGTTCACGGAGGATATAGTTAATTTGTTCGTTTAATACTTTTAAGTGACCTAACTTTTTTTTGAAGAATTAATATTTTAGATCTACTCGTGTAAATTAGTTTTCGTAATTCTTTCATCATTCATTATTTCCATGCAACCATACCACATCAAAACTTATTCTTCATCTTTAGTAAAGCATATTTATTCAATTAATATTATTTTTCAATTTCTTCGTTCCTTATTCTATGACACGTTGTTTTTCTATACATTCTACACTATCTTCTGATTCTTACATCACTTCTTTGTCAAGTCCTAGTTTAGCATGGACTATGATTTCTTTACTTGCAGCCAGCATTACTTCTCTTGAAATGTCCTTGTTCTTTATTCTATTATACATTATTTTACCATATTTCTAACAAAAATATATGTTAAGTGCCTTAATGTGTTAAACTTACGTGACCCTTTCCATTAAACTGTTGAAAATTTTCTGGCGTTATTTGAAAAAGTTCAAGAAAATTACGGATTTTTCTTATCGTCGAATTTGATTCGTGATTATGCGTGAGGCTCCTTCCCTCCTTAACGACTTTCTTGAATTATTACAACGACATTTATAATACCGATGGATTTAAATAAAGACGATTTATTTCACCACCTGCTTGAAATTTCTTTAAAAATAAAAAAAAGAGAAAAAAATCTATTGATCCTTTATTATTTCTCCGAGGCTTGTGAATGTTGTAATCAACGTGTTAAAAGAGAGTGAATTCGATTAAATACATGCATACCCTCTGGCTTTGTCATTCTCGAAAAAACCTATTTCATCGGATTCCTATCATCTAATTTAAAAGTTCATTCGTAGTTCCTTTACGTTACAACGCAGCGGCTTCTTGTCCCATATCAATGGTAACTAACCAACGCAACGGCTTCTTGTCCCATATCAAATGGTAACTAACCAAACATTAAGAAAAAATAGACTAAGCATACGAATGGTAAGCACCCTAAAAACCATGGGGTTTGTACGAGTACGTCATTCTTTACTGTCCATGCAGTGAGATTCTGGAATCAGTTACAAACCAATATAAGACTCGCTTCGTTCTAGACATGCTTTAAGAAGTGACTGAAAAAACTCTTAATTTCTAGTCAGTAAAATAACGTGTTTCATTCCTAATTTTTTTTCCTTTTACTTTCTTCTCCACCACCCTTTCATTTTCCTTTGATTGATGATATTTCACTTTATATTAAAATAAATATTCGAGGGATTGTCCGTCTTTGTTGGGTTTATGGGCATATGCTCACGTATGTGTTTAAAGATTTCGTGGGGATGGATAGTCATTGGAATGATTTATGCGATTATGTAACTTGCTTAATTTGTTTTTGTCTTGTTGGTTGGAAGAAATTGCCGCCTGGCAATAATCCCATTAGATTTTATCTGCATATAAAAATGTTAAATAAATAAAACATGTACTCGTATTATTTTTTATAGATAATTTGATAAAGCAATGCTTAGTGATCATCTCAAGAGCGCTTCCAATAGACAAAAAATGAAGGTAATGAGGCACCAATAGTATCTAGCGCATAAGCAACGGGAGAAAAATCAGATGTAAAATTGCCTCAGAATAAAACCAGTTTGGAGGTGAATTTGTCTAGAATCAAACCTGGAGCGCCTGCTTGCCTAGCATGAGTGCTAACCGTTAGACTTAAATCTTGCTTTTCCGGTGAAAAGTAGCAGAAGTTGGTCGTAAATAAAAACACAGTAGATGTTTTAGAAGCTTAGAATATATTTATGTAATTTTTCGTTCTTTGTGTGCAGCCCATCGCTCATCATAAGTCTCTTTATTCGCTCGTGTATGCCGTCATGGCTTTCTAGATACTATGTATATCGCGCGTTCCTCGCTTGCATGGGGCGATCGACTTTTTATAGTAACTATTGCGAAGGCCACGCATAAGGAACATTTCATTACAATAGATATACAGCAATTACAAATAAATAATATATTTTAGGTGGCGCATACGTCCGATACAGCTTGCATACGTAATCGTTGCATGCAGGTATTGTTAGATCTGCTATCTGAAACATAACATATGTTATTTGGTTTCCAACGAGGAGATGTAAAAAAAGTAACATCCCATTTTTTCTTTGTTTCCCTCCCTTCTTCTTAAAACAACTCCTTTACTCTACATCTTCCATTATTGATTTGAGATTAGTAATTTCTTCATTTGTCTTTTTACTTGAATTTCAATTATTTATGTTCAAATTGGTCGTAATATTTTTTATTTGTCCAAGATAACCTGGTGGGGTAAAGAAATTGCTGTGTATCAATAGATCCTCCCGATGTATTATGAAAAAAAGGGACACAAAGAATGAAACTAAATTAAAGTCATCTTAAAAGAAGGAACGGCTTAAATCTGAATAATCGAAAGCGGATGTATGGAGGGGAAAAAGAGAAACATTTGTGTCATGATGGAAAAGTTTGGTGTTAAGTCCTCTCAATCTACTTTAATAAGGAAATTGCATGATGGTATGTACTATAGCAAAGGCAAGCGTAGTGCTAACCCTAAAGCAATATGTAAATACCACCAAAATAAGCAAAAATAAAAAATTTGATAAAATACATAAATCCAAAACAAAAAAAAAATTGAAATACTAAAGCGTATTTTAATTTTTAAGGTGCATGGCCGCGCGGTAACACACTGGACTTTCGTGCGGAAAATTGCTGGTTCGAACCCTGCGCTGTACTACTCCCCTTGAATGACGGACATTTTTTCCGCCTAGTATTTCTGGAGGATATAACATATATGACTTCGGTCATATGTATCTGTTATTTTAAAAAAGATTTAAAAAATCTAATCTTGAACGGGAGACACTATCAGATATATATTTTCTCTCAATTGAACATTTGATTTCCAATAAAACCATTTCCGATAAAGTTTTTAATGATTTTACCGCCCTGAAAACTGGAAAAATAAAGTCAGAAATGTTTGACATTTAAATTTTCATCCCTTGATTTATATTATAGATAAAGCGACCGTACGTGTCCAATTTGAATTTTTTAGATAGGGAAAGTATGGTTATTTAAGAAAAAAAAAATGATAAAAACCTCGGTTTCTATCAATTTATTTATTTTATTGAAATAAACGGCTTCATCTTGCATCTGGTCCAATGTGTGGTATATGTCTTATCTACTGCTGTTGGCCAATATAGACAGTTTGGGGGCTTACAGGCCAGGATAACAAATAAATACAACTAAATAATAAATGCACACACCGATACTTTTAATAGAACAGCAAGTAGATACAAAAAGTAAACAAACCGACAAATCACTATGATGTATTTTCGGGAATATCACAATAAAGAAAAATCGTATTCAAAAGCTAGATATTTGGGTTTCTAGAAGGTCTAAATACGAGTATGTCTATCAAGTTGCCATACTGATTCTTCACACTTTAAAGAGTAACGATTGGCGAGTTGTAGAAGTAAATAGTTGTTCGATTATTACATTAGAACAACTGATTTCGTCGTACAAGTAATATATCGAAGTCAATTTGAATATTATGCCACTCATTATCGTATTGATAGTGCTTTCGTTGTATTAAAATGATAATATCTGTGGCTTTATTGGTAAGACGCTTGTCTCCTAATCCGGAAGTCGTTGGTTCAATCCCCGTTGGCACCCAGGTATTGTAAATAGGGTACAAGGCTGGTTTTCACTTTAGGCTTTCTGGTAGGTTCGAAGATATTGCAGCATGGTAATAAACCTACCAGTTTTTTTGCATTGTATAATAATTTTATTGCACACAGTGCAATCGTTAACAACCAACAAGAAAGATGTTAAAGATACCTGAATTGAAAACAGACTAGAATTCTTTAAAAATTAAGAGTTCCAGTGGGAATTGAGCCCGCAACCACCAGGCTGGAAGTTAGATGTCTTACCAAGTAAGCCACGGATGTTGTCGTTGTACTTTATACAACGAAATACTTGGTAGCCATAGTATACCTATACTGTACAGTGAAAGTGTTACACAATAAAATTCAATATGGAAGATTTTATTCCTGTGGCAACCTTTTTCGATAAACCAGAAAGATCGGAAAGAGGTCTTTAGTAAAAAACAGATTACCGGCAACTTTTTCACCTTACCAACAAGGCTACCGAAGTTGCCTAGATATAAAATAATAAAAGAGATCCTCAGTGTCGATATATTATACATACAAAAAACATATTCTCAGATCAGTGAACATATCTCAATTTTTAAATATAGGCCAACTTTATTTGTTCCAACAAATAGACGAAGTGGATTAAGAAAAAAACTTATATCGAATTGAAATTTTATAGAATGATGAAGGTCAGTGTATATATAGAAATTTTTAAAATCACTAAAAAATCTCTTTTATTCGTGTAGTCAGTTTCATGGATGAACGAGCTCTAACGACCGCCAAATATTTGCTTATCATTTTTCCCGAGCTAATCTTCAACCCTTTGTACCCCGCCCGGGCCACGCAATGGGTTGAGACCGACGGTTGAACACCCCTGTTTTTGGTGAATAAAGAAATTATTGTGATGGCAATTTTTTTAATATTTGAATTATATGAATTTTATTTGATAATTATGTATGCTTCAGTCAGGGTGAGCTTATATAAAGTAGAGCGCCATATTTTACTATTGTACTTGAATTAAATTTTCGTTGTACCATATACTGTATAAACTGATTGGCTTATTGCCATGCGGCTCTCATCTGTTCTCTTTCAGCCAACGAAAAATATGTAAAGAGGTCTGAAATCAAAACCAGATGACAGCACTTTTTTTTCAATCCGGGTTTTCATGGTAATCAAACCCGCAAACCCTGGATTGGTAGACAGGGTTTGCTGGTCAATTATACCATGGAGGTCGTCGATCATGAAATATTTATTTCGCCTTTGCTACAGCCATAATTCTTGCCATAAAATTCTTGTTTATTTTTCCTTTTTTACCTTCCCTTTTTTCGAAGTAATGCAAATATTTTCCTCCCAAACATTTCGCATTTCCTACATATCGAATCTTATTGATGTTTTTTTAATCAGTCTTTCGACGCCTAGTCGTTTAACACGTCCAAACTACATCAGGTTATTTTTATCACACTTCTTTACACAAACGCTTCAATGACAAAATGTATTTTTACATGACCTTTTATCTTTCCTTTCCCATCTTCGAAATATTTCGTTCACCGTACAAAACTATCTAAACGTATTTTTTTTATCTTTCTTAACACAAAAGGTTTGACGTCGTTTATTTTCTCTCCATAACTCCTTTTCTTTGACCCTTTCCCAGTCTTTGGTGACATTTACAATTTTTTTTTTCATTTTGTTAACCTGTTATATTCATCAACTGACATATCACTAATGGAAGAAATATCAAAATGTAACAGTAAAATCTCTTGACCACGAGCTGGTCGTGGCCAGCACGGTATCTGCCCATACACACATGTGTGTCGTCACCATAGGAAAATCCCTTTCAGCAGTTTCTTCTTCGCCATTTAGTGACATTGCGATCATAAACAATAAATATTTATAGTATATCATAGATCGCGCTATATTGGGCCTTATTTTATATTCCATAATAGCTTAGATGTCAGTGGGATCAAACAGGACTGAGCTGATCCTCTACGCTGAGAAGTATGTCACTAGAGCTGATAGAAGACATGTTGTTTCGTTACATTTTAAAATATTTAGAATAGAATTTCGCGCGTTTATCAAGTTTCTTTCAAAAGAAGGGAAAAGCTCGGTAGAAATTAAATAACGTCAGCATCTATACTTCGTTTAATTTCCAAAACTTAATAACCGCGTGTTATTCAATTTTACAAAATGAACGAAATACTCGAAAAGTAATTATAAAGACTTTTGCAAATACATTTTGCTCTCGATTCTTGCGTTTTTAGCTTAATATTTTCGAAAGTCTTTTAAAGAAGTTTGTGAATATGTTTATACTTATTTTTTTTTTTTTTCTTGAAATGTTGTCAATATCAACAGATCACCAATATTCTTCAGTCAAAAAACCCGGACCAAATGAACAAATATATAATTGACTCGTTTCACAGGTATTTGAACATAATGTTTGCGGGCCGGGTACATACTTGCTATACATACGAGTATACGTATTTGCTCTGGACGTAATTCAGGTTCGTTATTTATATTTTCATAATATTCGCTGTAATTTAGAGAGAACACAGTTGGTCCTGTGTTTCGCTTTAATCAGCAAATACGAATTCGGCCCTCACCGGAAGTTATAGGGGGAGGAATAAACTTACCTTTGAATATTTTTTTATCAAAACTTTATAAAAGGTTTTTTCAACATGTATTGATAAGTGTAGTAGAGCAGAACATAACATGATATAACTTATACTTTTTCCAACTGTTTCGTTATGAAAGTGCCTTGAAAGGTGTTTCAATTACCCTGTAATATATCTGTGTGAATAGGGTGGTTTTCATGTGACTAAAAAAATATTTTCAAAATTACAAATGGAGTACCATAACTTACAATACTAATATTTATGGGTAGTATAAAAGGTGCAAACATTTCGAAAGACGTAGAAAAGCTGCACAACAAAATTAATCAAATTCTAAAAAAAATAATGGTGAATGAATAACCATTGAACAAAGATGGAATGCTAAAGATGAAGATATTAACATTGAAATGGATAATTTTACAATGTAGAAAGGTTTATAAAAAGTCTACAGAAATACTGTTTAAGTATGTAGGGCAAATATACAATAGTTGTTATTAAGGAATGAGACCACTTCGTCACAGGCTTTGCCTAGTCACAAAATCAATAAAATAAGGGAATTTTGCATCATTATGTATATTTACTCTACGGTTCGTCTGAACATCAAAACACTGAATTAAAAATAATTTATTGTTTACATTTTAACTTGTTTATTTTACAAAAGTTAAAGAACATTTTTTTGGCATTTGAATTAACTGCATTTAAATAAAAAAAATAGCATGAATATCAACAAAGGAAAATCATTCCATCGATATTATCGCCACTATTTCTGACATATTTGACCGATGTTATGTGTATTATTACAGCTTGTAGCACGATTGCTTTAATAGGTTAAAGATGTTAAGGCTTGATAGCTATATACGAATACTAACCATTTTCTTCGCCATTAACCTTAAATAATATGAAAACATTATAACTTTATGGCATGTTACAGAGGTCAAACATTTTTTATAAAGTACCATTTGCATTTTGTGTATGAGACGATTTTTAGCATAATATTCAGTATTAAGAGAGGTTATTAAATGTTGGGGTTACACACAAACTGTAAATCTGCTAAGATAATAGTCCGCAATGGTAATTTGGCACCAACTTTGATGTATGGAAGTGAAACGTAGACGTAGACAAAGACTGAGATGAGTTGATTAAATGCTGTATAGATGCGTCAATTGAGAAGAATTTTGGACTGTCAATGCATGGCAAAATACAGAATAAAGAAATGAGAGATGAAATTGAAATTAATGCCGATGCGTTTAATAAGATGATTAAGAGTACGGTGAAATGGTTTGGACACGCAGAACGTATGAATAAAGAAAGACTTACAAAACAATTACACAGTACATATGTAAATGGAACGCGTATGAGAGGAAGACCAAGGAAGTATGGTTGGATCAAGTGAACGAGATTCTGAAAGAAGGATAAGTATATATAAAGTCATGGAAATCGTAGAGGTTGTATGAGAAGCTGTTTGGATGTGGGAGTGGCTTAGGATGCGTGTCGAGTTAGAAAAGTATGGTAGTCTGCCCTCTCTGCCTACTCCATTAGGAAAATGGCATGATGATTTGTACATATATGTATATAAATTTAAAAAAAAAAACACTTAAAAAGACAAAAAAGTTAAGTACAAAAGTTTAATAATAAATTATTTATGTAGAGAATGATAAAATTAAGAATAAAGCATGATGAGAAAATTAAAAACCAAAGAAATAAAAAACAAGGTTTTTTTAAATATTTTTTTTTATTGCAATACGGAAAATATATTCGAGAAAAGGGTTTAAATCATTGAAGAGGGATGCAATGATTTTTCAGTCATTTTTTTAAGCAAGGTATTGATAACGCAAGTCTTGCAGTAGCTGCCAGCTGGTTACATAATCTAACGATATAGGACGACGTGAGAAATGAAAAACCTTGAGCTCAAAATGTCAAGAGTCAATTTATGTTGAAAGAATGGTGTGCAAGAACGTAATCGGAAAGACGTTAACATTTTCTGAGAGACATGTAGGGGTAGTAGAACAGTAAAATATGTTAAATAAAAGCCCAATAAATGCACACACGTATATCAACAACAACTTCTTAAATTCAACCAATTAAGATTTTTAGTGTTTTGTGATATACGAGTATATTGCGTTATCTTATATTTTGAGGTTAAACATACGAGTATATTTAAACAGGCATTTTAAAGTCCATAAAGTTCATCTTCCATAACTTCAAAACATCTCACGTCCATATAGTCAAGTAAGAAGATGCATGTGCAAAATGTATGTTTCAGTAGGTAAATATTTCTCTAAAACCTTAAGAGAGTAAAGGCTTAAGAGCATGTCTTACCTCGTTCATTTGATCTCACCATTAGAAACTGATATCAAATGTGATGTGAACTAGATTCGTTACATTTTGGCTTAATTTATTCATATTTACTTAGGTTGAATATGTATCGCAAACATATATTTTACTGTCGTTAAAGTTACCATGTTGCTCTTTTGTAAAACCCAGTTTAAGTAACATACAGAGTTCTTTTAACCAAATGGATCAAATGAAAATTGTTAAACTTATTTAACCTTTCCATAGCAATTAATTAATTAATTTAAATGAAAAATATGAGAATGAAAATGGTAAGATACAAAGTCATGGTAATAAAAAAATTAAATGAGTAGTTTTTTTTCAGATTATGGAAGAGTTAAGAGGGATATCGAATGGCGTGTAGCAAGAGAAAACAAAGTCAGTGAGACACTTAAAGATATATATTTGAACCAGATAATGCGATATTGTACGACCTAGATGAAAGCGACACCCAGAACCGAAGAATATGAGAACGAGAAGAGCCGACCCCAACAGCCTATCTAGGCAATGAGTTGGGACAGTGCCAGGAAGAAGAAGATAATGCGATTCTGTAATATATACATTTGACCTGAAATGAAACGTGGATGTAGAAAACGACTGATAAGAGCCGAATTAATGCTGTAGAAATTTGTGAGTTGAGAAAAATACACGAAGTGACAATGTTTGGCAGAATTAAGTGATTAGGGATGAATGCGACCTTAAGGCTGTGTTGAGTAACATAAATAAAAACACGCTGAGATGGTTTGGGAATGTAGAACAAATGAAAAAAGAAAACCTAACAACCCAAATGTAGAGTGCAAATGTGAGTGGAAGGCGTGTGAGAGAAAGAAAAAGAAAAGTATGGTTGATATCAAGGGATTGAAATTTTGAAAGAAGGAAACGAAAAAATTGAAAAATCGTAGTAGTTGTATGGATGTGGAAGATGCTTAAGATGTGTATCGAGTAAAGAAAGTCTTGCGCTCTATCCTCTCTGCCTACCCCAACAGGGAGATGGCGTGATGGTATGTATGTATGTATTTTACCTTTTTAATTTGTAATTAATTTAAACGTTGTAATTTGTTTTATCAAAAACTGTTTATTCCACTTTATGTAACGGTACAACCCTACCGGTTTTAAAGTTTTCCCCTCATCATCAGGGAAGCACAAACAAGACTTGTGCTTCCCTGTGATGAGGTAAAAACCTTGAAAACGGTAGGGTTATACCGTTACACGAAGTGGCACAGTGTTTGATAAAATAAATAACAATGTCTATAAACCTCCGCAATGTTAATGCCTTAAGTATAAATAATATAATAAATTTAAACGTGTTGCGAGGGTGTTCTGAAGGTAAAATATTTAAATATAGCTAGATAATTATCTTCAAATATTAACTATTTGATCAAGCTTGTTAAGTATTTGTTTATAAACTTTCATGAAATTAATTTAGACGATCGTCTGAGAAGCGAGTGAGTGAGCACTTCAAATTTGATGAATCTTAGCCGATCCGTGGAAAAATAAACTTAAAAGTTTGATTAGAAATTGACCCAACTGCTACAGCAAGCTGATATAAACAGGTTAAAATATTGTATTAATTGGAAGGAACATTTAATTGAGATGAGATCATTAAAAAACTACAGCTTCACATACGAGATTATGTTTTTTTTTATCTTAACTGAATAATTTCATTGTCATGGGTAAATTTCGCGAAAAAGATAAATTATTTAGCTTAAGAGCCATCCACATTAATATCGAGCTATACGAATAAGCGAATTCAGTTATATGAGATTTATGACTACTCATTTAGGGTATATCATGAAAATGCATCGTATCTGCTTATATTATGTATGAAATATTTAAAAAATGTCAGGTTTTAGTATCTGTTTTCTATTAAGAACGTTTACAATTCAGGGAAATTTTATTCCAAATCTCTTCACCATCAATATCTACGTTGTTCATCGAAATAGTCATGTAAGGATTAAAATACACTTTACTTACAAATTGCATATTATGGAAACACAGTTTGACAAGGCCATTGTATGGCGAAACATCTGTCACTTAATACGTAAATGAAGGATAAATTAAAAAAGCGCTTTATTTCCATTTTCTTTATTAAATATATTTGAAAATAAAAAAACATAAAAATGTATTGACATTCATATGTGTACGACGAATTATTAGTTAATACCTCGTATCTTACACAATATTTCTATGGGTTAAAAAAATCGGTTTTGATAATCAATTTGGCGTGCTTTCTTCACTGATTCAAAGAGTTGATTGTATTTATTGATTATGATCAATCTTTCAGCTAACCAAAATTGATATTTATCGAATAAAATTTATTGAATCACACTTACATGACTAACGACAGATTAAATCTGCTGTAGATTTTTGCTAACTAGAGTTTTTCATAGCGTTTTAAATATTTATGATATACAATGAGTATACAAGCTATAGAAATATGTATTTTATATGTGAAATGGTCTACGAATAAAACAAGTCCGGAAGTGAACCCGCCAGCAATCCAGCCATGGGGTGTTCACTTGCTTAGCTTGAATGCTAACCATTAGACCACGGCCGCGGACGTACTACAGCGGGGCTGGCCAACCCACGGCCCGCGGCGCCCTTATGTGCGGGTCGCAGTCATATATGACGAATTAGGTTTTTATGATGTTATTTTAAGTATCAGGTATTTGAGGATGTCTTTTTAATCGTATTAAAGTAATTAAAAGGAAAAGCGTTCCTACAATTACATGAATTTATCATCAAGTACTATATTTATGACATAAAATTAAAATTTGAATTGTTTTAATAAATAAATGAAGCCATTATGAGTTTATAACCACACAAATACATTTTTTGTTGATTCAATTCATGTTTTCTCCTCATATCTAATTGTAGTGTCGTTTTTTTTTTTCAGATTTACACTGATTAAACACGTTCTGTGTACCTCTGCTTCCAAATCAACCACTTACAAAAACAAAAAATAATAAGTACGAATTTCGTTGTAAAGCTAGATATCGAAAAAAATATTGGAACCAAATTTGCAATAATACTTATTTATGTGCGACCCTTGGAAAATTTTAGGTCGTCAATGCGGCCCGTTGGGCACTTTGGGTTAGCCAGGCCCGAACAACAGCATACTATTAAGGGTGCCGTTTATTTTTTGTGAATATTGAATCTTTTTAGTCAAGTTATTAACATATTTGTCTTCCAGCTCGGAAGTTGCGGGTTCGATTCTAATCCATAAAAATAAGCTTGCCAGGTTATACTTTATATAAAGAAAGAGAAAACAAAAGTGAATTTTTTATACAATAAAATACAAAAAAAAATAACTTTGATTAAATATAAAATTATATATAGGAAGTTAAAATTGATTGTAATTTGTTTTTTTAACAGTTTATTCCACATTATGTAACAGTAAATACGAGTATATAACCCTACCAGTTTCAAAGTTGTTCATAGTTATAATATATAAATTAGATACAATCTTAATTTATGAATTTGCATATAGGTATAGCCTTTGGCAAATATTTGTGTCGTTGATAACTTGATTAAATAAATAATAAGAAATAAAAAAAACTTTAATTTAAATTAATTTCTGGCAAATCATCCATTTTTCCACTCCTCACTTCCAATGTATCCTACAAAATACAATTTGGTTATCTGTTATCATATTTTGTTTGAAGATAATTGGGTTTCTGAAAATGTAAACGGACAATACTATGGGTCATTTATTTTCTGTTTGACTGGACCTTACATAGTATGGAAAATGGCTTTGTAGGTTAAACGTAAATGAAAAAACCTACGTGACTTCAATTATTTTTTAAGCTTCACCTTTCGATAAAATAACATCAACGATTTTTTCACCATTGATTTTTACTGTTAAATGACCATAAACATTATAGCTTGTGTCTTCAAACAATATTCTTACCGAGTGTGGATACGAGATAAAATTTGAAAATTTTTGTATCGACACAATGTATCCGTATAAAGTGTTTTCAAGTTTTTGTAGACGGATAAAAGTTAATGTAAAGTTGTACTGTGTGCTTCAGTGCTTCTGAAATATTGTTTTAATGATAAACTTATCATTTTCCTTTTAAATTATATGTGTCTTATGAACTAGACAACCCGTTGTTAAAACACCTATCTTCCGACCTGGAGGTTGCGGGCTGATTCCAGTAGGTACCAAAATTTAAAAAAAATATTTGTCAGGTGTGGATTTTATTCAGGATTCTTCAACATGTATCTGTTTGGTTGTAAGAGATTGCTACATGGCCATACTCTATCTCTCAAGGCTATACTGTGTATATTGAAAAATGTAATATAACTTAATCTATAATGTTACCCTGAGTTGGAATGCCTGTGGAAAAATTTTCCTCTTTGAACGGCGCTGTATAAATTGTCATTTTATTAATATTATTGCACAATAAACAATAAGCTGTTCAAATTAGGATCAGTATTGATTATTAAATGTTAAACAGTATAGATGGTACTCATTGAGATAATAGAGAAGACAATACGACCTCAGTGGCGTTGATAAAACGTATGTCTTCAAACACGGGGGTAATGTGTTCGATTCTTGCTGTAACCCAATTTATATTATAAAGGGTACCAGCCTGATTTTCACTTAAAGCTAACTTAAAATACAATACTTCTGGTTGGTTGTAAGAGATTACCAAATAACAATAAGACTTTCAGGTCATACTGTATAAACTTGATGTTATGCTTTCGTTTTATATAACGTCTGATATCTTCGGTGCCCATCGTGATGTACGCTAGTACCTATAAAGTAAAACAGAAGTCACTTTGTATTAAAATCTATCATGAATTGATCTTTTAAATCAAGAGGAGTATAAAACAGTAATTGGAAGGGATACACACAGCGGCGCTGCTCTTTTATGCATGTATAGAGAAGAAACTTTGCTATTGTAGAAGGGATATTTTATACCTCTTTATATAATATAATAAATCTAAACTCTTTTTCATTTGTAAGACTGATCCGTGATGAATTTCAAATTGGAATAGTGTTTATTTTTCTTTGTGGTGGAACCACTTTACTAGGATTGTCATTTGAAAGTAATCTAAAAGGTGAAATAAATGCTGTAGAAATGTGTGCAATTAGAATTATACATGTGGTAACAATAAAGTGAATAATAATTATTGTAAAGGCTCGTTCTCACGGATCAAGTTTAATTGACCGATTATAGTTGATCAACAAAAGTTTAATGAAATCTGTAGTGAGAACCTTTGTTTCAATAGAGTGTATCAACTTTTTAATTGATCAACTCTATTGAAACAAAGGTTCTCACTACAGATTTCATTAAACTTTTGTTGATCAACTATAATCGGTCAATGAAACTTGATCCGTGAGAACGGGCCTTAAAGCTGGTGTGTTGAGTAAGATGAAGAAGAGCACTCTGAGATGATTTGGGTAAGTTAATTTTTTTTTGTAGAATTACTATAAAAAATACGTATTACAAATGTGAGTGAAAAGCGTGTTAGAGGAATACCAAAGACAGTATGGTTGAAGTAAGGGAATTATATTTTGAAGGAAGGAAAATTTAGAAGGAAGAGAAATCGTAGGAGATGTATGAGAATGTGTTTGGATGTAGAAGAACTCAACGCAGATAGTAAGTCAATTCTTTTTTTTTCTCTCTATCTGCACCAGCAAGGAAATGACGTGATGGTATGTATATATGTTATGTACTAACTGAATGTTCTAACTGACTGTTATGGAAATCTTAAAAGAACTACAAAACTTTTTAATTAAGTGTTAAACATAACATTTTATTTAAAACGGCAATATTTTTGGTTAAATATATTATGTTCAACAAAAAATATTGCCGTTTTAAAAAAAATTTACATCTCAGAATGTTATTGTAAAGCACAAGATCGACCGGTTTTCGAACCCTAGTTAGATTATTTGATATGATTAACAATTTGTTTTCAATGAGAACAAATCAAACGAAATCTGGCAGCTACTATAGTATCATAGCGAATATATAATTTTTTTTTGCTCAAAAAGTAATAATAACTAAGGGAGACCTTTAGTAAATATTTTATTTCAACCATAAGCCATGTGTCTACATTACGCTTAAATTAATAAACAGGCAAATTTCTAAATATTTTTTGGTCAAAAAACAAACCCCATGTTTAAAATAGGAAAACTTTTAGTTAAAATATTTTGTTAAAGGCCAAATAAGTCTTTTGATTTAAGACAGTAAATTTCATCATTTCGCAAAATTTTACAATTAAAATATTGGTTTGATCATTAAAAATTAAAACTTTTCATATTGATACAGGTATTATGGATACTTTTGAAATTCTTATAAATCCTTAACGCTTATTTGAAGGGTATGCTTGAAGTTTGTCCTTTGCTATTTTTATAAATTTTATTGAATTCGCCCCAACAAGAACAACCTGGTGGCTGGGTATCATTATTGAACAGAAAATAATCAGTTGAATTTGAATTCTTCCTAACAAAATGGAAGAAATGACGATGCCGGGAATATAAATTGGTATCTTAAGGTAATATTCGGTAACTCTATTGATTTTCAGCAAATATGTATAAATAAAAGAAATTTAATATAACTTATCAGTAGTTTGTGTTTTTATAAAGAAAACAAAGTGATACTGTTTTACTATGAAACCAATTTTAAATTAACTAAAAAGATTAAGACAATTTGGGAACTTCACCAGAATTTCCTGTAAAGGTAGAGGTACTCGTACATCAAGGGTCGGTACTCAGTCCGCTACTATTCATCTTAGTCATAGACTATTTAACTAACCAGGAAAGAAACAGTCTCCTAAAGATAGGATCTTTAGGATCGATTTATTCGCAGATGATATCGTATTAATAAGTGAAAAACATGAAGACCTGCAAAATAGTCTGGAAAGGTGGAGAAGAATCTTGGAGGATAATAGATTGAGACTGAGCAGAAAGAAAACAGAGTATCTGTACCTACCATTCGAGAACTAAAATGCTGTCACTCCCGTAATGCAAATGGATGGAGAAACATTACCAAATTGTGACTCTTTTAAGTATCTTGGGTTACTCATCCATAGCGATGGAGGAGGTGCAGCAGATGTAACACAAATAATTAGTGTGGGATGGATGAAGTTTAGATCAATGACGGGAGCTATATGTGATCCGAAAATGCCAGTAAAGTTAAAATGAAAAGCATACCAAACGATTGTCAGACCCGCACTCCTCTATGGCTCCGAATGCTGGACGATGTATAACTCTTACTCTAGGCAACTAGAAACTGCTGAAATGCGCATGCTAAGATGGTCAGCTGGTGTGTCCCTAAGAGACAAAATAAAAAGCTCTGGCATTCGTGGAAGCCTAGGTCAACAGCAAAATGTAGGAGAGGTGATTGAGATAGTATGGCCACGTTGGACGCAGAGCACCCCATCACATTGTGAACCAGGCAATCTCCATGGATCCTCCTCGAATAACAGCCAGAGGAAGACCAAAGAATTCATTGGTGGTGCAAAAAGATAACCTGATGCAGATGCAAGGCCTGGGGGACGTAGTCCGGGACAGAAGAGCATACAACCTGAGGACGAGGAGAGCTGACCCCAACAGTCTTCGCAGATAGTGAGTTGGGATGAAGCCAGGGAGAAGAAGATTAAGTCAACATTACTGTTCTAGTGATAAGCATGATTATTATCATCTTAAAATTTCTTCATATGTGGCCAACTTGACGCGACTACGGAATGGACTTCCAAAAGTTATCATATGTACTCGTATGTGCACTATTCTTTTTTACGTTCAAATGAAAATTGAAAAAAATTCAATATTTTTCAGGATATCTTATCATACTTATTCTCCTTTGTTTCCCTTATTTATCATTTTACGAATTACTTTATAGTTCTACTAGTGTTGATCAGAGATGATTTATTTTAAATTGTATTTAAATATTTGTTTTGTTTAAACTATTATGAATTTAATCAATTTAAAGTATGCAAGATGAGCTGGTAGGCTGGAATGAATTGCTGCATATCAATAAATAATTTTAAAAATTACAAAAAAGTTAGTAAAAATAATATAACTTCCATTCCTGGCAATGTTTGTTCAACAATTTCATATTTAGGCTTTATTAGTACGGTTTTTTTTATGAAGTGTTTTTTTTTCGTGGATAACAAACGTGATTTAAGTTTAATTGATAACGAAATTTGAATTAATTAAACCTGTATCAGTCCGATCATTACTTAAAGTGTTGAAACCAGAGTCAACATAACTAGCAAAAAGTGCCTTCTTCGATTATACAAGATGAGAATATTACAAACTATTTTGGAAGAGTCAGAGATAAGGTCAGAAACGTTCAGATCTAACAGACCTGTAACAATGATGATATACTATAGTCAGATGGTGGTACCGGAGTGTCCAGTTCAGTTCAGTTCAATCCCAACACCACCCCCGCTGGTATCGGGAATAAAAAACCCCATCCAGCGCGATCTACACTAGAATATTAAAATCTTCTTTATTAATTATGAATATAACTACTCCTGCGGTGACAGACCTGAGTATGAAAATAATGAAAGCGACAATGTAAGAGGTTTAATATCACGGAAGATCTCAGTATATATGTTTAATTATAAAACAGCTTGAAGCATAGGGTTTAAAAGCCTAGAAAGTAACTTGTACTTTCGCAGAAATCTTCAAATGTAACGGAACTAATATATAGTATATCTACATACAAACATAAATATAAATCGTTAGTTTTCAGAAACAAAATGTTTTCAAAAAATTCACCCCGTTGAAAGCGGTTTTGTTAACGATGTTCAAATATAACTTTCAACTAAACTCGATACGTTTAGTGTTAAATAAACCTGAGCAATTCGTCGCTCCTGTTTTTAAATATATTTTATCGCGAAATAGCCGTGCTGTAGTCTATCCTTTTTCGAAGTGATAAAGCATGATATGACGAATATGAAGGTGATTATTGATTTGCATTTTTATTACCTTAATAGTAAGGAATATATTAAAATAAAATATTTAAACAGAATGAGAAATTCGAATGGCACCTGTAAAAAGATCGTTACACCAGCGTAATAGTTACTTACTCGTACTATACGTGAATAAAACTATTGAAAATAATAAACCTTAATTTATTAATGGATTTCGATTAAACACTAGCTGAGAACACAAGATGAAAATGTATGACAGAATATGGAACGAAGTAATTAGGGATGTATATGAACATTAGTCGGCGGCGGCCGTTGTCAAACGATTAGCATTCATGCTAAGCAATCAGGCGTCCTAGGTTCGATTAGTGGCGGGTTCATTTCAGGAATAGTTCTACTCTACGAAGGATTTTTGTTTGAGTTTATACGTTTCTGTTGCAAATATACTGCTTATCGTAAATTCTTACACCGCAGTAAATAAAAAATAGCACTATGTAAAATAATCCTCTGCTTAGCAAAAGGCTGCAACAGATTTAACCTGCCGATCGTCATGGATATTTGAGTCTTGTTTGCGCTCCCCTGAAGATGAGGTGAAAGCCTTGAAACCGGTAGGGTTATATCGTCATAAAAAAGTGGAATAAACAGTGTTTGTTAAAAATAAATTACAATGATCCATTTACCGCTGAAACTTTGGGTGTGATATATTATGTGCTGACTGATGTCCAACAGTTTGCACACATTTAATTTATACACGCACAAGTATCTTTGGCTGACAATCATGGTCGATTATCAGTCATTAATCCAATAGATCGGAGTAATTAATCAGTCAAAAGAGATCTGCTCATCACATTCACTGTAGTTACCATGTGTATATAATGGGCATACACAGAATTTAATATATAATCGTAGAAACACACAAGATTCGTGAGATACGTAGGACATCACAAGTCAGGAAGGTAACCTAAATGGCAGAGAGACAGCTGATGATCTACCTTACAAGAAAGATTTCCCAACGTATCAAATCTAAGGTCTACGCCAAAAAAGAGAAGAAGAAGTTAAAGCTTTCGCAATTTTGTGAAGTGCTCTACGGATAATATTTATGATATCTCAAACCGGTGAAAATGAATTTATTTTATAATAGACGAAAATAACTTTAAGATTTAAATCATTCATATCTTACTCTATCGGACAACTATTCAGTGCTGTTGTACACCTATGTAATGCTATTGGACACCTATCTAGTGCTATTGGAAACCTATGTAGGGCTAATAAGCAAGTAAACCATGAAAACATTGTTCTTGTTTTAATGTAGATTTTAGTTAGCTTTCACTTTCTGACTTCAAATGATAATGGTGTTAAAATGCGTTTAACAAACACAACGTGACAATTTTTATGCCTTAGTTTGTAAGATGTATATATCCCAATCCAAAAGATTTCGGAATCGATTCCCGTTATCTGTAACATAACATAAAGCCAATTTAATATCGGTTAGGTTGGTGGAAAGAAGTAAATATGCGACTAGAATATTGCGTTAAAAATATTAAATTGTTCATTTTAACGCAATTTAATTGTGTAACCTATTTAACCAATTGAGAAAATAACAAATGTTATATCGAGAAATTTATGGTTAAAAGCTTAATTTTATTATTGTGGTTTTCAATTAAAAAAGTAAATAAATCTACTTATAGACACATCAACAACCAAACGACCATATTTCGACTTTATTAAAAATAAATAAAAAACATTTTTCTTTTAAATTATATGTGAAATTGCTTGTACTTTTAATAAAAGTTGTTTGATTAATTGATAAACAGCGGTATTATTTTTATTTCATTGAAAAAACAACGGAGATTTTTTTCATTCTCACAAACTCACATGGCACGATTTTCTTCACAGAAGATGACTGAAAATTGTTAAAATTGAAAATTAATGTCATACAAAGAAGACTTAATATGTATAGGAAACACATTCTTTTTGAAAATATGACAAGTAGACAAAGTGAAAAGCGGAAAGTATTGTATAAATTGATGTTTTTTTAATGTGTAGTCAACTACGAGTATAGTAAAAAAAATTTGGATTATCCGATGAACTGCGTAAAAAATTGTTACAATCTATTGTTTTTATTATGTTCAATAGAAATTCAAAAGAAAATGTGACAAGTAGACAAAGTAAAAACCGGAAAGTATTGTATAAATTAATGTTTTTTTTAATGTGTAGTCAACTACGAGTATAGTAATTAATTTTAGATTATCCGATTAACTGCGTAAAAAAAATGTTACAATCTATTGTTTTTATTGTTATGTTTAATAGAAATTGCATATTGGTATTAATATTATGTTCGAAAGAAGTTCAATAGAAATGTATGAAAACAACATGGGATGACTCAATTGAAAAACTCCTTGAACTATATACAAATTAAGAATTTCTAATTAAGAATACAACCAGACCAACCACGAGATAAACCATCTCGATCAATCCCATCCAGTTTTTAATTATTTTTTTCAGAAGGGTTAAAATACAGTAAATTAATCCTTTCGTTCAGGATAAATAGATACGTTGATTTTGAATAAACACAGTTCCCATTTACCCTAAAGATAAACCCTTTCACGTCGGGCTCAACGTACAAAGTAAATATGAACGTATCTTTCACATCATTTAATTTATACGATTGGACAGTCTAATAAATATTGAAAATTTTATACCCAAATCGTCTGTAGTTTTTGACTGGCATTCACGTCGTATTAGAAGGGTTGAAGTATTAACGGTGATTTGGAGAGAAACATATATTTAGTTTAGACAAGTATTTACTGTCTAAAATTGTTAGACAATGGAACGTAAAAAGTTAAAACGGATTTATCAAATTTAGTCAAAAATCTATTGAATGTTCAACTATTAGAAGCATCGAATTTTGAATATGTTTGATAATTTTACAACTAAATGATTTGTATATTTGAATTATAAAAAAAATTACGTTATAAAATATATATTTACATGTTTCGATTTAATAACGCTTTGTCAAATTGTTTCACAGCGCTTTATAAAGCCAATGATTTTGTAATGTAAAACAGACTATCAACTTTACTATTTATAAGTTATTTGTTATTATTTTTATCATATTTAAGTTGAAGTTAATTCATTTTAAAATGGAATTCTAGAATATATATAAATCAAATAAATAATTTATTTCATCGCATCCCTTTGACGACCTCTATGGCCTAGTTAGTAAGATGCCTGTCTTCTAGCCCGGGTTTTGTGGCTTCGATCCAATTTATTTTTAAGAGGGTTTCAGTCCGGTTGTCACTTAATACCTCTTTAACATCTTTCTAGTTGGTTTCAAAATATTGCCATATGACAATATACCTTTCAGGTTGTACTATATTAATTGAAAGTGTAATGCAATGCCTTCCTACTATTTTATACACTTAAAAGTTAAAAACGCATAAACTTTATATTAGTTGTTTTTTTTAATTACCTCAATATTCTTTCATACTAATACATATAAACTGATCCATTGATTGATTAAAAAAGAAATATTTAAAAATCATCTCAAAAACTTAAACTACGTGTATTCTCTGTTACTTGGACAGAAAAGACGTCATTGTAGACAGATACTCATATTTCAAAATTAAAACGATCTTTAATAGGCAGACCAGCTGAAAACTCTTTTAATTATTCAATCTTTTGAAATTCGTCTACAAAATATAAGATCGAATTTCGTGAAAATTTTGCTAATTTTATTAAAAGGTGTAAATTGAAAAACTGTTCAACTGTTTTTTGCACATTAAGCGTGAATATATGATTTCCGCTCATTTTATTTGGGTTGTTGTTATAAAAACTTGTCAGTCTTTAGTATTTAATTAGAATCTGATTTATTTTTAGCCGTTAATTAAATTTAATGCACATTTATCCATATTATATCAAAGGCACTTTCTTACTTCCCCTAAAATCCTGTCACCTGGACAGAACTGAGCGTTCCACGAATCACGCCCTTTTCAGTGCATGACACCGGACTCTTCAGAAACTGCTGTAAGTGTCACATATAATATTTATAATCGCAGTCAATATAGCAAAATGGAGTGTATAAATTATGGTAGATCACATACCCTTTTTTCTTTTCCAAATTCCTATTCTGAACCTGTCAAGATATTTCCAGGACTTCTAGAGCAGTTAAGAGCCAGGTGGTAATTAACCTATATACTCGTATATGCAAAATCCACGTGTTGGACTCCGGGAAGGAATTGATTTTTTAACAGTCTTTGCGAGTACTTTTTGGATACTATGTCAATGAAAATATTTCTTTCTGCACGAATGTCAAGAAAGACGTCCGGTGTGCAACGGTGCGGGCTATCCATCTTGAGACGGTCGCATATCGTATTAATAACTGTGTATATTGTTACATTTTTGCTAGAATTACTACTCGTATATACGTGTTTCATTGTGTTTGTATATTTTTATTTCTTTAAGGTGTTTTTTTTTTGGTTTTATAGTGAATGAAACACTCAATACTTGTATTTTTTAATATTATTGCAAGGCAATTGATGAATGAATAAATAAATATGGTTTTCAAATTAACTTATTCGAGAGGCAATATATTTAAAAAGAATTGCCATAACCAAGATTGTCTTTTAAAAAAAAAAACCTTCCAGAAAGGTCAGATAGCAAATGTCTGGTGAATAATTTATGGAAATGAGTTTAATATTGTTGACTTCTTCCTCAAAATAGTGTCTCATTTTTAATTTCATCTATCAAAAAATGTCATATTATTTTAGTACTTATATGTATTGACAAGTTGTCACTGTGAGATGGTTATGAAAAAGGCAAAAATACCAATTTAATAAAAATATATACATATTATAGATCTTTTCCACTTTGGGTTAAAAATCATTGTATAATATTCATTGGACATTTTAATTAAGCAAAAAACAGAACAAAAAAAAGTTTATTTTAAAATTTCAATGCGTACTGCAAAAAATCTTAGCCTTTTTAAAAATTCAAAGCGCCCCAAGGGCAATTTTAATTTTTAAGTGACCTTGACGTAAAAAGAAATAACAGGGGTCGTGAATATTTTCAAGAAAGGTCATTGTTGTATTTAAGGAACATAACATTAGTAAAAATCTCTCAGCCTGGACGTATAGCTCATATGTTAACATCATTTCACAACCGCTTTTATTCAAAGCTTTTTCAACTTAGCACCTCGATGGAGCCGGATTCAGGGTGGTTAGTTTGATACAATAAGTAGAAATTGGCTCAAAATTAGAGAGTTTAGGAGTTGAGACTTTATTTTATTATGAAATGGCAATCGAATATAGAAGACTTTGTGAAAAATAATTAAAGTTAGTACAAGACCCTCATAAAAATGATAATTTAATTAGAATTCTAGAGTTTATAATAATTTAAGTAATCAACACAAATCAACTTAAATTTTAGTATTATAAAAGTATTTTTTACCTTTTTCACGTTACGAGAACCAAAAATATTCAACGTGTTACTAAGAAAGCTTTGAATTATTCATAGATACTCCATGGGAGTGCTGTTATAAAAAAGGTTGAGATACCCTACCCTACTGATACCCAGCTGTCAAATTGACAACAACGGTTGTCGTCATCTCCTCGAAAATACAGATAGATAATTTTTTCTCGGCTTCTCATAGGTGTATTCAATTTTTCTCCGCCTATGGGAGATTTAGCGTTAAACTTTTAAATTGGAATCATGTCGCTTTACTCGAACGTAATTGCGGCCATATATATCAATCGCAGATCACGTTTTGCGAAACTACATTGAAAATTGTGTCTATAACTTTTGAATGTTTTCATCTTTACATCGGCGCATTTTGCAATTTCAATCCAGTAACGTCAAATTATTGTTTTGCTGCATTCAAAGTTTCTGTCCCAAAAATGCAGCTTGCAATGTTCATGCAACTTTCTGAACTGTTTGAAATCCAAACCTTTAGTCACTTTATGGACATTTGTAAGGCTGTGAGTCATTTTCCTTCTTCCGCGATGTCGAGCTTTAAATCCGTCGTTGATGTTATTATTTTCATACTCTGGCGTATTTCAGCCAGAGGAGTTTTTTTAGAGCTGGTCCTTCTCAGCCACAACGTGACAACGCGCTTAAGATAAATTATTCATAGTTTTATCTTCTTGTAATAATCGCGTTGTATAAGGACTTGTTATATTCTTAATAACAGCGTTCGTGGTAGTGGGATTAACCGAGTATGGTATAAAAATACAAATGTTCCAAAAAAATGGACGACAAAACGAGGAATGAAGACATTGATAGGAAATTAGATGCAGTGATCAAGATGAAGAAAGGAGCATTGATATAGTTTGGCCATTTAGAAAGAGTGAAAGATGAATGATTAACAAAAATAATATATTTGAATAGAAAAGCGAGTATGAGAAGTTTAGAAAGACTTGAAAAATATGGCATGACCAACTAATTAAACTTTGATATAGGGAATAGTAAAAAAGCCTTTATAATTGGAGAGTATGCATGACGAAGTATATGAACGTGACAGAAACGAAATTTATATGCAAGGATATAATGGAGTGAAGATCTGTTATCTCTGCTCAATAGAGACATATCGTGATGGAGATTTTATTTGAGGACAATTGTACAATGAATGATTTTGTGTCTTTATTTCCAATCTCTTTCGAACCAAACTGAAAACTGTTAAACAATTTTGTCTCCAATTTCAATTGTGATTGTTGAAAATTTTAACTGCTTTTTCGAGACTCTGTTTAAAATACGCCAACAACAAAGTGAGGCTTACGTTAGTTAGCGGCTAGTTCTAGCGCCTAATACAATAAAAAGGCTTGAAATAATGGCGTGCAACATGAAGAGCAGTGAACTGTAAAAACAAATAGGCAATCTCCACTTGAGCGAAGCGCGAGTCCGTGATCGGACAGGCGCTAAACATTTTCAACCAGATATGAAGAGCGGTGGTACACAGTTTAGAACTTTATACAGAAATAAAAATACATGCACTGGAAGCAAAGCTTTTAAGTTTATTCTGTAAAGGCGGGATATGATTGTACTTTCTCGATGAAAGTGTAAAACATTCGAATGTCTTAAGATTTTACAAGAATTCTCGAAATAATAAACAATGTAACTAATGAAATATAATACATCCGCGAATACATAATGTTACTAAATTTTGCTTATGTGATTTTCGATTAAAGTTATTATATTCGCTTTCTCAGTGCGAGAATGTGTGCTAATCCTTTGATCTTTGGTTTTTGTATCCATCAGATCAAGACTTACTCCGTGTAAATCAATATCCATCTCGGAGGCGCATCGAAAATAAATTATTCGATCCTTCTGTATAGAATTTGGGAGTAAGGGGAGAGAAAAACTACAAGATCGAACATTTTCAGACTAGATTTATGACTTTCTAGAGTAAAACGTCGGGATCTCTCCGCCACTATTTATTAGCTACCTACAACTGAGCAGCGTGCCCAATGACGCGTGAATATATAGGGTGAAGGGCCGCCATTTTGTATTATCGATTTTGTTGCCATCTATCGGTGGATTATTAAAATTTTATTATACGACAGCACAGCAAAGCGGTGGCAGTGCACGCTTACGGACGTGATGAGAATAAAACCACAACTTATATTAGATGCTGTGACGTCTTCGTGGACTAATTTGATTTCCTGTTTGCTTCGGGCGTTATTTCTCAGCATCTTGTGCTCTATCTATTTAGAAACAGGTCATAAATTTCTCCATATTGTCACGTACTGTTGGCGCCCGTGGTTTAATGATGAAATTTCTTGTTTAGAAAAGTGGTATTTCAGGTTTAGTAATATCGATTGAACTTCGAACTTATTTTTGATACCTTATTTCTGTTGAATGCTTTAGGATGCGGTGGGTAACTTAATTTATTCATATGCGCCATGAGCTTAATACTGAGAAACGTGACCTATACTGTAATTGTTGTACATAGTTCACATTCTCATTCAGTCTTCCCAGAATTCCACTCTTGCGGCAAAGACCTGTCTTTAAAGACCTGACTATATTACTCTTCATCTGGTCGCTTCAGCGTTTAGATGATTTGCCATTGCTTCGGCAACCCTCCACGTTCCCAGTGATCTTGCAGTTTTTTCTACCCTTAGAGTTAATATAACCAAAAAAACTCAATGAAAGCCTACTTATATGGTTTTCAAATTAATATAAGGAAAACCACATTTTTCCGAAGTCGCAAGCATCAGCCGATAAAAACGATATCCGGATTTTCACATAAATTATCGTTCAACCCATTTTTGATTATTTACTTTAGATATTTGTCTAAATAGCACATGGTTTGCTGTTTATTTATTCACAAAATAAACAATGTTTAATGCCTTCCACATGTCACAGTAATAATAATGAAACAAAAGATAATGTGTTGACATACTTGAAAAATTAAACATTTCTAGATATAATGGCGCATAAAATTTCAAATTATGGTGCATAAAAATATCAATGCATAATGCCAAACGGAAACAGTCAATTAAAAACTATCAATAATTCAAAATCTGAATAGGAAAAAACACTCTCTCAAGGAAAACAAGAATATGAAGTTATAGGTCGAATCACAAAAAAAACTAAAGATAAATTTGATAGTATCCCATCTCTTAATCATGTCGTAAGATTAAGGGAATGCCGGTGAAAAACCTTCCTTAACTTAACAACACCTACCTACATAAAAAATATCCTCCAAACCAAATAGGAGTGGTCAAATCCTTGCATTCTCACGATTGATGAATAACATCGTGCAACTGTAGAAAATGGAGTTGTCCAATCCTTGCAATCTCACAATTGATGAATAACATCGTGCAACTTTAGAAAATGGAGTTGTCCAATCCTTGCATTCTCACGATTGATGAATAACATCGTGCAACTGTAGAAATTGTGAAAGATTTAGTAAAGAATATTTTTGTACAAACTTTGATTTATGGTAGTAAAATGTGGATGTGAGACAAGAATTAAAAGAGCCAAATAAATACTGTTGAAATGTGCTGTTACTTTGTATATATGAGGAGACAATTTCTGACAGAATAACTGAATGATATATAAGGGATAAATGTAAGCTTAAAACTGATGTGTTGAGAAAGATGAAGACGATCACTCTGAGATGGTTTGGGCATGTGGAACCAATTAATAAAGAGACTCTAACAATACAAAATACAGTGCAAATGTGGCGTGGTAAACGAAGGAAAGTGTGGTTTCATCAAGTGCATGATATTTTGAGATGCATGGACACGCGGTAACGCATTGGACTTCCGTGTGGAAAGTCGTCAGTTCGATCCCTGCGATGTGTTACTGTCCTCGAATTACACAACCTTTTTATCCGCCTAGTATTCGAGGGTATAAGGATACCTTTGTTTTCGGTCTTATTAATTCTTCCAAAAAGAGGGGAAAAAAACCTTCCGGTGTGCTCTGATCATCTCACTTTGGTGTGCCATCGGATCCAGTACAGTGGTGTGATCGATGAATTTGCTGGTGTGCAACAAATAACTCACTTACTTAAAAAAACAACTCTATTGCACAGCTTTGCTTTCCAACTTAATGGGTGTTGGAATGGTGAGGGAATACTGATCTGCGATGCCCTGTAACGACGATGATATTTTAAAATCAATAAATGTAAAAAGTTAGAGAACCCTTAAGAGCTGTATGAGAAGGTGTATGGATGTAGAAAAGGCAAAATATGTGTGTCACGATAGAAAAGTCTGACGCTCTTTGCTCGCTGCCTATCCCTACAGACAATGAGACGGCGTTAAAGTATGTACGAGTATATATGTGTATATCGTGAACAACAACCATATTGTGAACAACTTTATTAATTAAAAAAAAATCCTCTCAATAAAATGTTACCAAGTCTAACCAAAAATTAAGAAAATGCCGGAAAAGGCCCCTCTAAACCCAATTATCTGCTAAAAGTGTATTTGTTATTTATGTTAACGTCCCAGTTTCCACTTTTTGTCGAACAACTACCCAGCTGTCTTTATGGTTGAAATAAAAGCGTTCCAGAATTATATTTACTTTGGGTAGTAGATTTCTCTGTCATTTATTTTTGAGTTATTAAGTTTCATAACTCGAAGCAAAGTGGTGCATGATGTTTAATGTGACAAGAGTAAATCTAAAGCCTTAAGGATGCTGTGATGTCTTGACAAACTAATATTTATCCAATATTGCCTCAAGCGCCATTTCTCGAGGGTTTGTAGATACTTGGAAAACGTTTTAAATACTGTAAACACGTTCATAACAAAGATTTATAACTATAAACGTGGTTAATGGTAATTTTCTTAGATGATAAAATGTTAAGGGTAACGTTATTATATCAAAATCATAATGTTCCTTCGACTTCCATATCCAAGTTGGTATGACGTTTATTTTCCAGCCCATGGTATGGGTACGATTCCTGTTGATCCGTAGTTTTATTTAAAAAAGGGTTTTTCTCTGTTTTTCGCTTAAACTGTTTAACACATTTTTATTAGGTTGGAAGAGGTTACCACATGGCAATAAACAATATAATAAATATAACTTCATGTGTAAAGAAAAACATATTTGGTAAGTAAATCGCAGAAGAATTATTAAGGGAATACGACGAAAATGTTGTAAATCTGCCGATATTAATACAATCAACTTTTGTGGACTGTATTGTAAATGTCTAGTGTTCATATACTCGTATAATCATAAATTTTAATAAAATCTCCCAAAAAGGGTAATCTTGAGGTGCTTCCTTAAGCTGCACACACCACGTGTATCTACAATACTTAGAGACAGACCATTCCACACTACGGGGCCAGTTACAATAAAATACCTTATACAATAAATTAAAAAAAAAAAAACAATACCCCACCCTATTGAATCGTTTCGGAATAATCACTTAATTTCGTGAAGATTAAATTAACCTAAAAGTTTTACTCTTCTCCAAAGCGTCATCTTTCAGACCTGTGTCTGAAAGAGGCAATGGAGACATTGTATTATGAAACTTAAATACAGCGATATAATTATGAAATAAATTCGCTGTCGACATTTTAACCATCACAAACTTTTTGAAGTAGAGAAATACGAGAGTATTTATGACTTCCATAGATTGACTTAGCAGTTGTATTGAAAACGGTAATGGTGTCCGGATTGGTAAATCCGGAAGTTCAGAATAAATAGAATTACAATAATACTAATATATCAAAAGTGGGTTTTGAATCGCGATGATTCATGGACTCGTTCCAGATTTTAACGTCATGACTTGTATTGACATTTTCATACAAGTCATAAAGTAAAAATACTTACAATTCATGAGGTTTATTAGTCAAATATTGCTTAAAAATAACCAACAGTAATAAAAAGTACAACCACTCACCTGCAAACATTTTTTTGTGAAAACTTGATGCTCGGTAAATATATATTACATAGTTCAGGAAACTTTTTAGTAAAATTTAATTGTTTAAATTAGCCACACGAGTGTTTATTTCGAAACGGTAAAAATAAAGGATTCACGTAACAAAAGTACGCTAAAAAACTAAAATAAAAGCGTTTCAATTAATTCAACACAAGAATATGTTGTTAAATTCGTCGCAGTTGATTCGTACCAAAAACTACTTTGTTATTTAAAAAAAATTCGTGACACCTGTCAACTCGTGAGAGCTCCATTTTTGTTAGAATCACCAGTACAACAATTTATACACTTAATGTTATAGTACTCTTTTTAACATTTCCAAATGAATTAATTATTCAGATATATTTAAGACAGTAATCAGGAAACAAAATTATCTTTGTAATCGTGAATTGAGTCTTCAGGCTAAGAATCACTGAAATTAACACGTTTCTCGCAGGTTATCGTATGTTTTGGAAATTTTACCGTACTGGTCGAGATAACAACGACCACACAAATATCTATAATATCTATATGAGTGAGTTTGGTGTCTATCCATGGCTTTATCCTACTAAGTTTCTGCTGAACATGCTCGAGTATAACTCTTTGAGAGTAATAAGAGATCTGCGTCTCCTGGTATACGTTGTGAGACTCATTTGAGAAGTTGTAAGCTGTCCAGCATTACTACAAAGCTGAGTGTTAAATGTTCCTAACAATTACACTAGACTGCGCCGGCAAGAACTGTTCTCAATCACATACGCCAGAACGGGTCTTCCAGCTTCTATGCCTGTTGGAAGGGCCTTAACTCTTTTGAACGGGACTGCTTCGGATGTTGACATATTTCTGAACTGAGAAAATAAATAAATGACCATTCCTAGATATCAATAAATTTACAGATGTGCTAACTGAAGAATGTGTTGATAAAATAAAAAGGCTCAAATCAATCAACTGGGAATCTAATCATCATTCCAACGTGATATATTTGAATAGATAGATATAACTCACCTTTGTTTTATCCTGTCCTGGAATACAACTATCATTTATTCACGTTCAAACACCTTGCCATGCACATCTTGATCTTCTTTCCAGGCTTCGTGTTCCTTCCTTTTTAGGAATTTAATTAGTTTAGACATTCCACATATTCGATCATCGTCATTCATTCTTTCTACGTGTCGAAATAAACTCAATACTACTTTTCATATGTACCACTGTATCATTTTTAATCCGTATATCTTTATTTGCATTCCTAATTTTATATTTTTATATTTTAATGATTTAAAACAGAAAAACCTTAGGGAACATCCAGTTTTACTTTTGTGGATATATTTCGTTCGGTATAGACAATATTTCACTTATCCCAATAGAAAAATGTTTATTTAATGAAGTATTATAGTATTACTTAAATAAATTGTATGATAGATGCAAAGATATAGATCTGAGATATAATGTTGTGAAATTCAACGTACCGTATTGGCCCGACTATAGGGCGACCCTGATTATATGGCGACCCTTATTTTTGGAGAAAAAAACATTTCCTTCACCATTATAATATTATGAAGAATAAAATGTAAAAAGTTTAACGAAAAATATTTATTAAAACAAAGTACCCAGATAATAGTAAAGTACATGTTTAAACATGAAAAGAAGAAATAATAAAGTCCAACTACAATAGCTTATCAGATCAGTCATATTTATATATAGCTATAGCATTCTCAGCGTCAGTCTCATCTTCAGTGATATTATCGTCTTCGGAATCCTCAATCATATTAACCCACAAAATATCATCTTCAGCACCGTCCATTTTATTAGATATGCAACATTTTTTAAATCCATTGATGGCAGCCGCACAGTCAATGGTTGTTTCTGCAGCACGCACCACTATAACCTTAAAATTGGAATCATAGCTTCTGCGTATTCCTTGATTCACTTGGTTTTTTCGAGCTCATCGTCTTTCAATATGGTCAATCATAATATTTTTTTAGGTTACAAAGACGCAAAATGAAGTACAGTACAAAGAAAACTTCAAAAACTGTTAGAAATTATTACGCACAGGCAGGCTATGTGTAAACAATGACGCCTTTTGAACGCTCTCATTACAATGTTGCCATTTCGCTAATCGTGAGTAGGGAATTTATTGTTAACCACTATGTTTGTTACTCGAATATAAGGTGACCTCCTTATTTACGTGTCATCTTTTAAAATATAAACCTCGCCTTATAGTCGGGCTAATACGGTAATGGTGAGAAAAAAAGTGCGAGGGAAAAAATATTTTTTTTCAGAAAAAGTTTTTTCTCAGATAATGGAAGAGTTAAGAGGGATATCGAACGACATATAATGACAAGAAACGAAGTCAATGGGGCACTAAAACATATACACTGGAATACGATAGTATTAAAATCTGCTAAGGTGATAGACCGCAATATTATTTTGGTGGATAGTTTAATGTATGGGAGTGAAACTTGGGCGTGAAAAAAGACTGATAGTAGCCGAATAAATGTTGTAGAAACACGTGTACCGAGAAAAAATATATGGCGTGACAATGTATGGCAGAAATTAAGTGATTATGCATGTATGTGAACTTAAGGCTGATGTGTTGAGTAAGATGAAATAAAAGTATGCTGAGATGGTTAAGGCATGTGGAACGAATGAACAAGAAAGGTTAAACAAATATATATTGCAAATGTGAATGGAAGGCGTGTTGGAGAAAGACAAAATAAATTTTTGGTTTGATCAAGTGAATGATATGTAGAATTAAGAAATAAAGAAAATCTGATAAATAGTAGACGATGTAGAAGAGTCGGGATTGGAAAGTCTGACGGTGTGTCCTTTCTGCCTACACCGACAAGGAAATCGCGTGATGGTGTGTGTATGTTGGCACTATTTTAACTATGAATAATCATTATAACAGTAAAATATGTATTTACGTGTGATAAGGGACCTTTGAATTAAAGTAGCAATATAAGACAAAGGAAACAGAGCATTTAAAATACAATAACCACGATATATAAACATTAACACAAATGGCAAGACATAATGGTGCGTTAATGTCCACCTTAACGCATGAAGCTGAAAACTTTTTAAACATCTTTCAGATTGGTTGAAAGAGATTGCCACAAGATGAAAAAAAACGCCAGGTTGTAATTCATACTATGAAAGTGTTGTACAATATAATATAAAACAATATTCTTAGATCGAAATATTTAGAGTAGATCTCGATTATTTTTTTTTTGGTTATAATTGTTCATATGAATCAAAAAGAAAATATTTTTTTAGTTCGTACACTTCTTACAGGTTCGTTCAATGATTTTCAGAGACCAAATCTTTTTGTTATAAAAAGTTTTCAGGCAATAAATTTGGTTTATAAGAAAATTACCCTTAGGCAATGAAACCAAAATCCGGAACGTTGAAACTGTGAAGAGAAAGTTGAATTGATAATGGAACAAAAAAACTCTCTGGAGGTCTCGAATTTAAAGGTGATAATTTAAAGATAAAGTTAGGTATACCCAATTTCAATCACAATCAAGCGCGATACTGATATTAAAATTAATATTGAGTTGATCAAAACAAAAAAGCTCTTTCAGTGAGCCTGAAGGGTAATAATCAGGGGATTAAGAAAATTAGAGTATATTTCCAAAAGCTATTTTGAATTATTCACCACACTGACATTATGAACAATTCCAATTTTTATACTGTGTGATCTTCAATCGAGTATATTCAGACATGATATTTTTTATTAATTTAATAAAGTAATCTATACCACAAATATATGCCAAAGCTATACATTTATACAAATTTATATCTTAAGAACTAATTAAATTTATATATTATAACTATGAACTAACTTTATTTTAATTTCCTACTTGTCATTTTATTTTAAATCATGTTAATATTTTATTCCTAAGAAATAGTTAACACCTATATATTACTTATAACTAGAAAATAATTCTTACAAATAATTATTTAGCATATACTCGTACATATGTTACATATCCAGCCATGCAGACTACTTGCATTTCATTACGTTCACTCAGACTTTGGTCCTCCTTGATAATACTGTAGATGGACTAGTCAGGCAACAGATGACGCGGAGATACCACCTTCAAATTATATAAATCTTAATCCTCTCACTTGTCATGAGATCAGTTAATTAAATATAAATAAATAAATATTTATTGATAGCAACAAAGTATGTACATATATAATACATTCCAAAATCGCACGTAGGTGTGTATCTTAAGGTAAATAGCAGAAAATACATTTGAAAGAGAAACTATCAATATGTCTGGGTTCATCTAATAACATCACTAATACAGGACAAGTACAGCCGTGAGGATATCAGATGTTTTTCAGCCTACGACCTTCGTATTAGGCTTTCAATGTTACTGGGGACATATGAGCATAAAGAAAAAGGTTTATATTTTTAGTGATCCTTGGTTATTATTTAATTACATATAAACCATCACTTCATTTACGTGTTAGGATAGGCAAAGAGTAAGAACGCCAGACTCCCCTTTGAGGCAACAGATGATGCTTCAAAAGCCTGTTCTTGTAATGGAAAGGTAGATCGTACTTGCTCTCATAAGCTCCCAGGGCAACGATTAGAGGATTGATGTGGTTCTGTTGGCCTTCATAGAACTTCACGGTTCAAGTGAAGATGTGGTGTTGGAGGGTTTCTTCACGCTGTTTGGGAAAGACGAGTATTTATTACGACTATAGAAATTACTTTTTCTTAGTTTGATTTCAAGACTTACAGCCAAACTCTTAAATAAAGATCGAATCACAAAAAAACATTCAGGAATCATTCCACCGGAATTTATTTAGTGATGCTCATCCAAATAGTGATAAACAAGCCACATTTTGAGTGTTACATTATTTAAAAATAATTAATTCGATTTTTTTAGCTATTTTTTAAATAATCCTACTTATACTCGACTGAATCCTGATTTAGTCATCATCAGTGGTAATTAGCCTTCAAGAGCAGACATGATATTTGAGTCTCCATTACGGTTTTTTAAACCACACTTAACATTAGTTTTGTCTAAGAATGCCCTTCATAATTTTCGTGTCAATTTTTTTTCATTTCTTCATATACTGCTTTTCTATGACACTCTTAATAATTATACATTTAATAAAAAAATATTTTACATACATTTTTAAACAAATCGTAACACAACGTAAACGTTAAGTGAATATGTAATTTACCAAGTTATCTTGACAGATCGATAATAAATAGATATGACATTAAGCGCTCTGTCATTACAAGGGTGGGTTACCCCATAAGAAGACCTTGTCCACGTGATTAGGTTATAGCCTATCCTTTGCACTCGTATAAAATGTGACCCAATATTTGCCATAGAGGTTGAATAAGGATATTGCCTCCAACGGGTTACGAATGAGAATGAGGTCGCCTTGAGAGATGGAGATGTAAAATTTCTTTTATATTATTTGATCGGAAATTGACGTTTATATGCAAAAAGGATTCAGTTTATTTTTGGTTTCGTTGGAATATCATATAAGCATACAATCCAGTTAAAAATATTTTTTATTTATATCAAACCATAAACATTTAAAGCGTTCAGTAATGCACTGAACATTTGGGTAAAAAGGTCGCTGGTTTGAATCTAACACTGCCATTTGTTCTCTTGAATAGCATGAACATTTTTTAGCCTAATTTTGGGGGGTACGAAGATATTTATTCGGTCATAGTGGTGATTTAAAAAGAAAAAAAGTTCTATATCTCAATATCTTACAACATGTAAAATGCTAAGACATTGAGAATGTCTAAATAATTAATTATGAGTAATTTACACATAAAATGTTCTATATTACGGAAATTGAACAAAGATGACAATTTTTGGATACAAGATATACGAGTATATCGAAAGTGCTCATTTCTTTTCGAGTTCCAGAGAATGACAGAAAGATAATGCGGAGGTGTGATTTTTTTCCAGAAATAAAAAAAAACTCTAAATAGAGTTTAATAATGTATATCAAATCATATTTGGACAGCCAGGATATTGTAGTGCTTGAGATATGTTTATCTGTTCGTTTGCCAGATTTTGATGAAGTTCTGAGGCAACGCAAATCTAGAATACATGAGCGTATAATACGAATCGATAATTCATAAATTAGAGTTATTGCAAGTCAATAATTTACAATGCACCATTGCAGAATGCAGTTGGTGACATTTTAAATATTTATTGTCAGAAGAAGTGAAAAGTCTGAACAGGGTGTTAGTTTTATTTTTGACTCTTGTGTTTTTTTTATTGAATATGTATTTTTATTTGTCTAGTGTTGCATTGCACTCTTGCTGTAAAATGTTAATAACCATTAAAAATTTTATTCAATATCATTAGAGGTTTCAAAATTTCGGATATCCTAGCCACATTAAAAATTACTGCATGGAAGCTAGAAAGTTAAGTTTAATAATTTGGGAACAAGCAAGTTTTATAAAAAAAATCTTCTTGATAAACTACGTGGCCATGTTGGAAGAATGCATGTCTTATATCCTGAGGTTTTGAGTTTACGCACCGAACGTAAAGAAAACTGGGTCCAAGTGAAGATGAATAATTAAGTGACATAAAATCATACCTGAATTTATTAAGCTCCAAGAAAATGTTGGGATTTACCTGAAAAAAAAAACAAAAAATTTAATTTCATATTTGCAATATAATATAAATAACATTATGAAACAATATATTGAATTTAAAAAAATACATTAAAAGATCTGTAAAGGAGCCGTAAGAATGGCCAGGGACAGTATCCCCCAAGGAGGCAGACCTCCAGGACGATCTCTCAAAAGATGGAGATAGCTGGCAGTCGACGTCCCCAGAGGCAAACAATAATGCAGGACCATAACAGGCCAACAGGCTTAAAATTAGATGAAGAAGAAGATTAAAAGAGATAGCTTATGTAACCATTATTCTGCGGACTAACCGGGGCGGCTGTAACAAATTCCGTTTTTTTTTAGAATATTTCAAAATATTATCCACGACTCGGATAGTCGAGAGTGAACTAAATGACTTGGTCCCATAGCTGTTAGTTTAAATTATAGAATTGTATTAAATGTTATCAGGACCATCCCCGAGTACTCAATAATTAATGCAATAATAACGAGTGCCTATTTTAAATTTGATTGAAATACTACTATTAACCTATTCATAGTCTATTTATGTATACTTAATTTAAAGGTACATTAAAGAATATTAAAAAGAAATCAAATTAAATGCTTTTGATAGTAATAAATCTTTTTTATTTTATTAGTGACATATGTTTCCCCATAAAATGGCTTTGTCAAACGGTTATATAGAACAATCAAATGCGTTTAATGTACACACATACATACCATAACGCCACTTATTTAACACTTCTTTGGAAATACAATCTGTTGGGATTATTGCCAGGCGGCAATCTCTTTTAACCAACCAGATAAAAGTAAATAAAGCAAAGTAACAAAAATATACAAATTATTAATCATATTCATGAAATTTATAGACATACACATATTAAAGTAAAAGTGAGATATCGTCAAATCGAAGTAAAAAAGGGATGATAAAGGGAAAGAAAAAACAGGAATGAAACACGTTATATTACTGACTAGATATTAAGGATTTTTTAAATCGCTTCTTACGCCAAGAATGGAGCGAGTCTAACATTGGTTTGTGACTGGTTCTAGAGTTTTACTGCATGGCCAGTAAAGGATGACGTAAAAAATAAACATTTAACATACCTGCTGGGATAGACAAAAAAAGACACACAGCCAAACTTTTCGATAGTGAAATACTCCCTTTGCCTCTTTTACATCCATATACTCGTACTTTCAATGCAGTTCCTTCTGTTACTTTTACTTTTTACCTTTCCTTGTTATGAAATTTCATTTAATTGGTCCTACCTTACTTTTTAGGTTATCTTCTACCAGTACTCCCACTTATCCTTGCATTTTAAATTTTATTTGTCAGTCACTCGTCATCCACTTGTTCAACAGGTTTAAACCACCTCAACGTGCTCTATTTCACCCTCCTTTATACACCCTTAATAGTTACATTTTTTATTATTTCATGCATCAATATTCCACATGTTCTTCTCAGTGCATGTATTTCCACTCGATCAACTCGGCTCCTTTCGATAATTTTCCACATCCACGTTTGACTCCTATACAATAATGTTGGCACAAATACACAACTAATAAATGAGTTCTATATATTTAATATGTACAGCATCACTCAAGGTTGACAGGGAGACAGTCACAATTGTGGCAGCATATTATACCGGCTATCGTTCACTTCTGGAAAAGGACATCGAGGCAGTGCTGGCTTTGGGACCCAAGGTCATCATGGCCGGGGACTTCAATGCCAAGCACCGTTACTGGAACTGCTTGAGAGCTAACCCGAACGGAACGACGCTGTACAATTATATGGAAAACCACAACTGTCAAATACTCTATCCAAATCAACATACCTGTTTCACCAACCCCCGTAGCCCTTCTACACTGGACATTGCCGTAGTCAAAAACTACCCTAACATCTCTGGCTTGACTGCTCTAGAAGCTCTCTCGTCAGACCACCTCCCAGTCTACTTCACATTGGGAGTGAGGCCGATTGCTAGCCTCAGGGAGCAGTACGACTACGCCAATGCTGACTGGAAGGGTTACAAAGCCTACCTCCACAACCAGCTCTGCCTATCACCAGAAACTCTGGTGAGCCCACAGGACATCGATGCCGCGATAGATACCATCTCCACCTTCATCCATAATGCCCGTGATGAAAATGTTCCTCTCAAAATTGTCACTCCATTCAAAATAACTCTTACTCCTCATATCAAACTCCTTATATCTCTAAAACACAAACAAAGACAGACCTACAGACGTACACTAGACAAGCGTGACAAAACACTTCTAAACGTTCTCCAAGATGAAATCAAAAAAGAAATCCGCCTACTTAAAAACCAGCTATGGCAGAGAAAATTGGCAGCTCTAGAACCGGGTAACGGTACTCTCTGGCGAGTCGTCAAGGGTATCAAGTGCTCGTCTCAAAGCATACCACCTCTGCGCACAGCCTCAGGGTTGGCTGTTTCTGGCATTGACAAGGCTAATGCCTTGGCGGACGCTTATGAGAATACGTACTCAATCACTTCCGACCTTGGAAATGTTGATGTCAACAAAGCTGTCGAGGACAGTCTCACCAGCTTTGCTTACTCCCCGACCAACCAAAACGAGGGGCAACTTTGCCCCCCGTCCGAAATTGGTCGTATCCTTGACAGACTTAAAACGCGAAAAGCACCCGGTCCCGACAATATACACAATAGCCTTCTTAAACAGTTACCACTCAAAGCGAGGATTTTTCTTACTAAAATAATAAATGCCTCACTCCTTAATGGCTATTTTCCGAGTATTTGGAAAGTAGCCAATATTGTTCCTATCCACAAGCCAGATAAACCTACCGAAAATCCAACTAGCTACAGGCCCATCAGCCTTCTTCCAGGTCTTGGCAAGATCCTTGAGAGAGTGGTTGCCTCAAGGTTAGTGTTCCATCACGAATCCAATAATACATTCCCTCATGAGCAATTTGGATATAGAACAAGACACAACACGGTCCAGCAACTTACCCGTTTCGTGGAAGACGTGTCGATGGGCTTCAATAGGAACAGAAGTACTGGCATGGTGCTGCTGGACCTCGAGAAGGCTTTTGATACTGTCTGGCATGATGGCCTTCTTCACAAACTTCTCCTCACTGGCACTCCACTCTATCTCGTGAAACTACTTCAATCCTACCTTTCCAATAGAAGTTTCACAGTCACCACTCATCATTCTACGTCATCCGCCAGGCCCATCCCTATGGGTGTCCCCCAAGGCAGTATACTTGGACCATGTCTATTTAACATTTACACACACGACATTCCTACTCCCCCAAACTGTAAACTCACACTCTTTTCTGACGATGCGGCATGCTACGCATCGTCACTCAAGGTGGATCGAGCTGGTCGCCGTCTCTAGATTGCTCTTGAGATCCTTGAGAAATACTACCAGGACTGGAGGCTCAAAATCAATGACGCCAAAACTGAGGCCATCATGTTCTCCCGAAAAATCAAGGAAAGAGTGCCGTCAATGCCCTTATTCATCGGTGGTTGCCTGGTTGAGTGGCAGGACGTGGTTAAATACCTTGGCCTGCACCTTGACCGGCGACTGACGTGGAAAACCCATTTGAATACCATCAGACAGAAGGGTCACAAGGGCATAGGGGCTATCAGTTCGATATTTCATCGACGCAGCTTCCTTTCCCCCAAAAATAAGCTCCTCCTCTATAAAACCCTTATTCGTCCTATCTTGACCTATGCTGCACCCGTTTGGGGTAGTGTGAGCAACACGGATCACCTGAAACTCCAGAGAGTGCAGAACAAGGCATACAAGATATCTTTTAACACCCATCCCAGAACAAATCTTACCCGACTTCACGCCGAACAGCGAGAAGAAACCCTACAACACCACATCCTCGCTTGGACCGTGAAGTTCTATAAAAGCCAACAAAATCACAGAAATCCCTTAGTCGCTGCCCTGGGGGCTTACGAGAGTAAATCCGACCTATCCTTCCGTTATAAACACAAGCTCCCGAAGCATTATCTGTTGCCTGACTAGTCCACCTTCAGTATTAGCTAGGACGACCAAGGTCTGAGTGAATGTGATGGAATACAAGTAGCCTGAACGAGTGGACTTGTTTTTGCTAAACAATTAGTGTTAGAATTGTTATCTAGTTATAAGTAGTATGTAGGTGTTAATTATTTCTAAGATCTCATATATTAAGATTGAATAAATAAAATAAAATGATATGTAGGAAAATAAGTTTAAATAAGTTCATAAATTATAACATATAATTAAGATAAGTTAAGTAATAAATTTGTATATAGGTATAGCCTTGACAAATGTTTAATATTTCCAATTGAAATAAAAGCATTTCGTAAAAACAAAACCTGTCCCTTTAAAACATTTTTTTCATTTGCAGACTTTTTAATTTTAAAATCAAACTCGTTGAGTATGATATTTAAACAGTTAAAATTTAACTCGTTGAGTAAAATAACTATTTTCCTTTTGACTATTAATTTTTATTTTGAATGGCTCTCTGTAAGATTCTTCCAGTCTTCATTTCTTTTATACTACATTTATTTTAACATACCAGTTGGATATTTGTGCATATTCATTAGTATGTAGTCACGATGATCAGTCATAGCTCATGACTGATCATCGTGACTCCTACAATAGCCTCCCATCTCTACATTCCACAGTTCAAAGAGCAGTTGTTAAGGGTAGTCCTATTGCTTCTTTCACTTGGCTTTTATAAAGCATAGGGGCTCTTCCTCTTGTACATACGTCTTTTCACGCCTCCATTGACCACCAGTGTATTTTAATTTTTTGTGTGTATTAAAAAAAAATATATTTTAGATCCTTTTTAATTAATAAAACTAATGACAACTTCGCCATTTTACACATTGTCATATCCGAAAGAAAATGTGATTGAAAAACATAATAACTAACAGAAGGACCAAAAGCAATTTTGTCCAACAATACCGTTTCAACAATGGACCAACGAATGAAAGCCTTTTCTTTATTTCCATTTTTTACTGTTATGTCCGTACTCAGCATTGGGGAAAACATTGTCATCCCCTGAAAATGTTTATTGTATTGTTTTATAGTATTTGATAATATGGATAGTTAATCAATACATTTTATATCTTAGAAACTTGTTCACATTGGATGGTCGCGCCAAGTGCGACATTGAAAGAAAAGTTGCAGCAAGCTATAGAGTGAAAGTTGGGTCACACAAAGTTTTTACTGACAGGAATATTTTATGTGAAGCAAAGCTGAAAAGTCATTATCGAATCTTGGATGTGGTAAAAGTGATAAATGCAGTAGAAAGATCGGTGTGTAGAATGTGTGGTTTAACAATGTATGACTGATAAATAATACTAATATTGGAAAAGATTGTGAATTTCAAGATAATGTTTATTTTTTTTTATTTTTGTTTTTATTTTATTAACGACACAACAGTGTTTTTATATACATATGAACACGAGACAGGTTATACAAGTACTTATAATTATTGACAAAAAATACAAAACTTTATCTTAAACTAACATGAAGATACAAAAGCAGTAATAATAATATATTAGTCATTGTTTAAAATTTTGTGCTCAAGATTAATAAATGAACGTTAAGTCACGTAGAAAGAATGAATGATGAAAGATTTATAAAAAAATACGAGAATTTAAACAAGGGCTAGAAACACAGGAATGAAATTTTGAAAGTTAGAATAGTTAAAAAGTATTTATTTGGATATTATGCAATTTGAGATGTATGGACGTGGTAGAAGAGGAAAATGTGTTCCAGGAAAGATGAAATGGAGATTCATAGTATCTGCTATCCCAGTAGGAACATGACGTGATGGTGATAAATGGGATTTATATAATCATAGGTTAGTTTGGCTCTTCACACATCTTATATTAAATTTTTATATTCGTAATCTGATCTCATACCGCTGAACTTGAAATTTGAAACTCAAATTGTTTTATTTGTCACAATGAATAATGTTTTTTTTTTTGTATTTTTTTAACTTCTTGTAATTAATCACATCTTACAGTACCCTATGGTAAGTAAGACACATCGTCTCTGTCATTCATACACGTGTTCCGTCACGATTTGACAGTCTTCTTACCTAACAGCTCTTTGCGCTAACAGTCCAGTATCTAGAGAGAGCTGTTAGGTAGAAAGACTGACAAATCGCGACGAAACACGTGTATGAATGACAGAGATGATGTGTGTTACTTACCACCGGGTACTGTACATAGTTTTAATGGAAAAGTGACCCCCCCAGTGACAAAATAAGTTTCCATCCAGCTCGATCTACGCTAGAAGATCGAAAACTTCTATATTTTTGTATGAGCGTGATGTCACGTAGTGACGAAGAAGGATCGGCACAAAGGAACTTCTCCTCTGGTAGTGACACACTTGAGTATGAAAACAATGGAAGCAACGACTGCCTTAAGGTCCGAAATTACGGAAGCTTGGAATAAAACAGCTTAGCAAGCTGGCACTAATTTCACAGAAAACATCAAATTCAGCAAAACTATTATTTAACCGTACTAGATTGGAGTAGCCAATCGACCCGACTACGAACTGATGTTAGGCTGAGTGAAGATCTCTCCGAAAAGTATCGACTTGATTATCATCACAGTACTACAAAAGATTTTATATTATATAAATTGTTGAAGATTAATTACAACAAAACGAAGAGATTAGATTCAGCTTAAAAGTTTGTCATTGAAGTTCTAAAAGCCGGAGATAAATTGGGTAATTTAATGGCTTGAAAACACCAATAGGGAGCCAACATAACAATGCATAATCCTTTGATCATGTCTTGGTACTACAATTCTCTAACTGTAAACTTATAGAAGATATGGTTGAAAATACGAATTGCGGTGGATCAAGCATATGATACGTATAGTCGATCATATGTTTCCAAAACGCGTTTTGTACGTGAAGTAGTGGGCAAGCGAATAGTTGGTGGGCAGAAAAAAACGCTATCAGGACAGTCTGTGAGAGTCGTTGACATTGTACGGTGTTCTTGAAGACTGGACGCAGGTGGCTCAGGACCATGGAGGAAGGAGATCCACCTGTTCTTGGGCTGGTGGCGTTTCAACTGCTAGACGTCTGAGAAACAGCGTGCTGCAAGCATGCGCCACCATTCCCAGGTGACTCAGCACGAACAATATGTTTGTGACATCTGCGGGAGAGAAGGTGTATCTAGGATCGGGTCGTTTTATCACAGAATACCACATGATCAAAGCAGCTCAAAATTGACGTTGGAGTGCCGAGGGGATTCTCGACTACTAGGTCCAGCAACAATGATGACGGCAATATCTCCTATATTCTGTAGATGTAGACTTTAAGGTAGCATCTCTCTTTACGACGAGTTACCTTACTTGTCCATTAAATATCCGCCATTATAATAATCCTTATAATTAATGTAATGGAATGCAAAAATACTTAAATATTTTTTAAAATTATTTCCTGTTTTTCGGGACCGGCACTGGATGCGATAAACCCTCCAGAAATGAGAAGCATCTGAATTGTGAGTTCACAAAGGATTTCTCTAAATTTTCCAGATTCACCGTATATCTGACAATGAGATTTTGCACATAGCTGATCTGAGGAGAATATTATTATCCGTTTGCGGATTTATTCTTAAACTACGTCAGAATTTATCAACACCATAGAACAATTTTGTTTCAAAAGTGGAGCATATTATAAGACTCAAAGTTTATGAAGTATGTTAAGGTTATAAAAATAAGAACATCGAAATATTTTGGGTATATTGAGAGAAAGACTTACAACACAGATGTACATGTTTGGAATGAATGACTGAATGCGAGTAAGAGGTAGACCGAAAAAATGATGGAAGTATAAAGTGAGATAATTAAACGGGAAAACAATAAAAACAGAATATCTTGCATGACGAGATGTATGAGTGTGGATGAGGTTAAATCTATTTGAGTGGATAGGAAGGTGTAGAAATATATTTCCTCTGCTTACCCTTAAAATAACATATCGTTATAGTATTTATGGGTGTATTAAACTGCTTAAATCATTTAAATATTTTTACATTTATCTTTATTTATTTATTTATTTAATTCATTAACGACACAACAGTGTCTTTATATAAAAATGAACGTGTGACAGGTTAACCAAGTACTTAAAATTTTTGTCAAATAATACAAAACTTTATCTTAAACTAACATGAAGATACAAAAAGCAGTAGTAATAATAAATTAGTCATCGTTTTAAAATTATTTAATAATCTTTGAGAATTTTGTGGAAATTTTATGGATATATGAGTATATTGAGATATAGAAAACACATGGGCTCATCAGTAGAACGAGATGCAAGTTGCTTTGCAGAATTAGAAGCTTCGTACATGTTGATGCAGGGTTACTCAACTCCAGAAGCAAAGTATTGTCCTTAATGTTTTGTTTATATTACGTTATTTATATTAATAAAGGAGAGCACAAAGTTAGTAGCTATTTCTTAATATTGTTCTGATATTCTGGCGAATACTATATATACTTATATTAAAAATATCTAAATCTTATTGTCAATGTATCGTCTTCTATCTAATGTTGATCACCATCATGATAATCCTTATACTATTCAATACAGCCTGGAATAACTCAGTAGGACTTCAATTAAACCAGTTAATAAACCGAGAGTGGCTGCGCCTTCCTCTGCCTTGATGGCCATTAATTATTCCAAGTAACTTTTAACAAACATACTTTCACTTCAATTCCCTGTCAGGGTAGGCAGAGCGTCACACTTTCCTAACTCGACAAATATATTTAGCTTCTTCTGCGTCTTTACAACTTCTACGATTTCTCTACCTTTCTTCGTTTCCTTCTTTTAGAATATCATTCACTTGATTTAACCTTACTTCCCTTGGTCTTCCTCTCACACGCCTTCCACTCACTTTACATTCATTCATTCCTTACACATGCCCAAACCATCTCAAAGGACTCTTCTTCATCTTAATCAATACATCAGCTTTAAGTTCACATTCATCCTTTATCACAACATTCTGTATTCTGTAATACATTATCCCTCAGTGTATTTTTCTCCATGCACGCATTTCTACAGCATTTACCATATTCGGCTCCTCTCAGTATTTTGTCCACGTTCATGCTTCACTTCCATTCATCAAAGTTGGCACCAAAATACTATTAAAGGATTATCATCTAAGCTGATTTTGATTCTGACCAGTTCAAGTTTAAATGTTATAGTGCCCCATTGATTTTGTTTCCTATCGCTATACACCGTTCAATATCTGTCTGAACTATTCCATCATCTGTGAAAATATTAACTTTCATACTGATTAAAAATTGAAGCTTTCAAATAGAACAATGATTTTCTGTAAGGTATGCGTAAAAAGATGAATGATAGAATATTTAATAAGAAAACTAAAGAATACATTCGCGAAATGGGTGTGAGATTTTTTAAATAAATAACTGAAAATTGCTTGAAATGTTTTTTGGAAATCATTTATTTGAATTGGCGATTTTAAAAGGTAGACCTAATAAGTAACACTAGTAGACATGTAGACAATAAAAAAAAATTATTTTAGATACATACTTTCTAAAATATTTTTTTGCACATTCAAATGAAATTAATTACGCGAACATTAGTCAGCATTCATTCGTATGGCACCCTTCAAAATATCCAAATGAATGGTTGGAAGACAATTTTGCCTTTGGCCCCAATAATCGGGCTTTAGGGGTAAGTATTACAGGAGTAGGCCAGTAACTCACAATTCACTATTGCGCGTGATATAAATATTACTGCATGCAAACAGGCGACGACATTTGCACAAGTCTTGCGCTTGCGAATATTGTTATCAGACGAACTCTTTAACCCGATTGTGATCCCATTTTTTTTCCATACTTGTGTGGGTACCATAAAGAACCTAAACCAAACCCCCCGGTTGAAAGACAAGCGTCAAATTAACTAAACCACAGTGATTGTAAATTGTTCATTCAGATATGTTGAGTAGAGTGAAGCCATTATTTTGGCAACAATTGTATTTACAACCGCTGAAGAAAACGCATCCCTTGCAGCTTCTATAACATTTTTTTTAAATATAAATGCATGAGGAGAGTTAAGAATTAACCCCGTTGACGAATTTTGAACAGCAGTTTTTGAGATACCATCACTATCAAAGTCTCTAACCATTGAATGGAACAAGTCTTCTCAGTGATGACATGCTAATCAGTAGGAAATCATTTAATGAACTGTTCTGAATCAAAGTTTTTGAAAAATAATGATATAAGTTTATCGTCGTCGTTGCTAGTTCTCGAAGTCGATATTACAATGCTGTTGTAGATGTTCATATTGTCCGGTTCGAATATTTATAGTTTTTTTGCCCCACGTGAGACATGTGTGAGTGTTTTTGCATTTTAAGTGTGGTAGTATTACAAACATGTGCGTACTGCAATAGTTTCAAGCTCAAAATATTGAATAATGGATCTTAGACAATATTGTCTCCCGACCACACTTTTTAATATGTTGGAATAAAAAAATCGGATAAGTATAAGGACACCATAAAAATGGATTGAGTATTAAAACGAATCAAGTTCCTAAAAAAAATATTTTTACTTTAAAAAGAGACGATAAGACCTGTGTGAGCGATAGTGGTTATTTATTTTTTACTTTTAATACATAAGTACTAAAAACAATAAATCAGTTTTAAAGTTCTAGCAATGAGATGGCGGAAAAAAGAACAAATAAAAAGAAAGCGTTTTTATTTGCTGGGAAACGTGAAAAATTTGTCACATAAAAAAAAACAAATGTTTTAAATTGAATTGGAAAAAATCCCTTAACAGACTTCGATCACGCAATTCCACTATTGAAGTTATAAGGTATTTGAAACCCCACGCTTTTCTTATCAGATATGTAAATTTTATTAGCATTTTCCAAGTATTTTTTTCATTTGCGTTCAACACTTTTGTCACGAAAAGATCAAAAATATTTGGTCATTCATGCGCATTTTTCGGTCAGTGGCCATTTAAAATTAACGGCAGGAGTTGACTACCTCTATAATAAAATAATGGGGGGAGTGCAGTTGTTTTGATTGGCATAATCAACCATTGGATATAGATATACATGAATTTATTTATCGATTTTGTTTTTGTTTTCATAAAATTGTGGCGAATGAGTGATATTTAATTAGCCATTCATTCATTTGTGTTGTACCCCTCAACTTATACTAATGCATTATGCAGACATACAATATAAAAGAACCATATCGTCTTCGACTCCAGAAATCGATCCTTTATATTTTGAACAAGTAACTAATTTATTCGAAATACTACCTCACATAGATAGGCAACAACACGCAAGTATAATTAGAAGACGAAAGTCTGAACGAATAGTCGGAACGAATTTTCTAGATTTTTTTGGGTACAATTAAAATTCGAAAACATAACTTCTAGATGAAAGACCAGCGCCTTACCTACTAGATCATGGAGGCTAGTAACGCATAAATCACTTATTTTATAAATGTAAACATTGTTTTTCCTGTTGCAATAAACAGAACTGAGCGCTTTTCTATCACAATTTTTATTCAACCCCTTGGATCTTTATGAATCGCAATATTTTTTTGCATTTTTTCCCTTAGTCATACCATACTTTCCTCAACATTTATCTTCCACAACTCACACTGACGTTCGCGCTGTAGATTTGTCTTGCCGATATTTCATTAATCTTCATCAATCGATATGCACAAACTATCTCAAAGTACTTTTTTTTTAATTCTGTTCATCGCGTCTACTTCTAGTTCAAATTTATTTTTTATTACTTGTTTCCGTATTCTAATATTCATCGTCACACCACAAATTATTTTCAGTTAATTAAAAAAAATTATTAAAACAACTTTACCGGTTTTGAAGCTTATGTAACCCTAAAGAGGAAAACCAAAAGCTCATTTTAATAATTAATTTTCCCTCACAGTACAGCCTTAGCCCTATTACACAGGAAATTTCAAAGGAAGTTGCATATTTACACACATATAAATATTCAAAATTTACTTAAATCATTTGATAAATGTTTTACAACATTCTGAGTCATTTAATACTAGAAATTGACAATGTGACATGAAATAAATCAATATCCAATGCAGCCTTTTTCAATTTAGTTAAGGACTTCCGACAGGCATAGTAGTTGGGAGAGCTGTTCTTACGAGTATCAGTGTCATTGAGAATGTTTCCTGCCTAGTTTGTTCCAGCTGGCATCTATGACGAAACTTTTCAAGTCCGAGCTTCTGTTAAGAATATTAACGCTGCAACTGTGATATACCATTATTTAACCAGTAGTCACATATAGAGCCAAGTCTTGGAACATGACTCTTAAGGAACAATATCGAATGCTAAAGTAAGACCCATGACTTAAAATTGTAACAGATATTTGACCATGACAAAGAAGTAATAGGTTAATCAATTTTGGTATCTTTTACCTTGCATCATCAGCAGCATAAGATCGGCCATATGCTTCAATTGTTCATGTCCACAAAGTCGATAACTAAATAATTATGATAACTCTTTGGTAGTCTAAACCTTTAAAGCTAAACCATTTTGTCAACCTAGACAAAGACTATTAAACAATATACTAATAGACTTACAGACACTGACGATTCAGGAAGACTGGATACAGTAAACGCAAGATCGTCAAAAGTGAAAGGGCATTATTATGCAAGCTTAAGTTATTCAGGAGCTGCATGATCATCGGTGAGAGTGATGGTGGCAGACTAGAGAAGTTTTGTGAAAAAACATTGACTCATGGTACCCTTCAATTTGTATATATCCGAATAAGTGTTTCGGACATATTGAAGAACGTCGGCGGAAAATATTATTTTCTTCAGCCCCTCTGGCCCCGCTTCTCTAGAGTTTGCACATAACTTGCGGTTAGTCAGTAAGCGTGTTGACAACATTACCACTCAGCGCGTTCGAGTATTGTTATCCGACGAACTCTTTTACTTTATTTTATGGCACAGTGCGTAATCGAAGCGAGGAACCGAGTGGTAACAGTATTGACCTCCTGGGTGAAAGTAAAAAATGTTACCACTAGGCTCAAAACCACCGAATTGAAATTCAAAAATGTTACAACTAAGCTACAGAGATCATATATACTCGTATTTATCCAGTTGTCCTAATAATGAGGCAAAATAATTTCCTCTATTATTATTTAGATATTGGTATTTCTTTTTTACTTTAATTTGAATAAACACTTTTATTCAAAATCAATCGATCATGGATTAAAACGATTTTTTTTATCCAAGATAAGCTTGGTTGGTTAAAATGTTGCATTTTTAAGAACACTCAATAAAATAATTAAATTATTTGATTTTCTTTTTTTTTCGTTAAAAACGTGGATATTCTTTTTATTTTAAGGTTAACCCCTAGAAGTTATATTAAATGAGTGAGTTGTTTTATTATTTAAATACTACAAGTGTCTGGCAATATTTGTACTCGTATATTAACCGTTTTTTAAACTGAATGTTTTAATACTTTTAATATAATATAATGTCTAACAGATCATTTATTTATCTAAATGGGGTAAATGTCTAAGGATACTGTTAAATGTCTATTACCCACATAGATCCTCCTCAAGGGACCCGCTTCTGTCTGTGGTTCTTCGGACATTACTCCTGAGCTGAGACCGCAGGATGGGAGGACAACAGGGATCTCATCACCTCGTTACGTCATTTTCAAATTTATGGCACTTTCGCTTGGGACTATTTGAAACAACAGTATATTGTGTATATAAACAGGGTTAAAATGGCTTTTCTGACCACGAAGTTAAAATATACGATCGATTCTTCTTCACTGAATTGCGACGTCAAGATATTTTTATGTGTTTGAAGTTAAAATGATTTATTTAGCAATCATTTTTTCCGCATTCTATGGCAATCTTTATTTTGTTTAATGCAGCATAGAACAACTCAGCAGAGCTGTACTCAAACTATTTTTGCAAAGCTTTAAGCGAAGAAATGCGGAGTTTTCCTTTGCCTATTTCCCAAAATTATAAGTTGTTTTATAAAACATATTTTGCCTTTAGCGAGCCTTAAAAGTTACAAATAGTTCTAAGTAGGTTATAAACATGTTCTTATACAACCTTAAGCAAGTGCTTAAGCACTTGGAGATTTCTGTGGAGGTCCACATACAAAAGTATCGATTCTACATAATGTTTCCTGATTCAATGTCCACGCCTCCATTCCATGGAGGACAGGGTTTTCAGAGCTATGTTTTATTTTATCAATTATCTTTTGAACCTAATTTAGGATGGTGCCCATTTGATATTTTTTTGGAAATGCATTTCAAAGTCACACCGAAGGGACAGCAAATAAAATTGAATATAGTGAGACGTGGTGTGGTAATATGCAAAGGAGTATCTTATCACACAATCGAGGAAAACGTCCGTGTTCTGAAAGAAAGTTAAGTTTTTCGTCAAGATATAAAGGTGAATCACGATAATTGAGCATGCAAAATAATGTCAAAAGAACGTTAAAGTTCTTCCAATGTTTTATTTATCTTTTTCGCCGTTTTTTTTTTAAATAAATTCGTAAACTGTATCCGTCTACTATATCTTGCTTTATGTCAATTGAAGTTTATGTCACAGTTGCCATATGTAGGTAGCCGCTGATGCATGCAATTTTGCGCTTCGCCGGTGAATTTTGCGTCATTTATAAATATTTCGTACAGGCTTATCTAACAATGTGACATCAAAACGGGGAACAGCTTTCAAAAACATGCTAGTTTTTCGTAGTCAAAATATATTTTTCAAAAATACTGACTTGAAATTCATGTGACAAGTTTTTTGTTACATTTTATTTTCATTATCTCGATAAAGAATGATCATTCATTAATTAATCAACTATTTTCTGAAACACCATTAGAAAACTTTGACTCTATAATATTGCTTTAAATAAGAAATAAAATAAAGAAAAAACATCAAGAAAATAAAACCGCTGCTGTCTCCGGATGTCTTAAATGATAATAGAGAGTAAGGTTTCGTTTTTCCAAGTTATATAATGGCAGCCTTTTACACTGACTTCATTATCCTGAAACTTTTACTTAATGGAAAATATAGAAATGGAGTGCTAAGAAATAATAGTGTATATAAACTTGAATGCTGACTGCGATAATTTTTTGATATAGGAAAAACAGGAAGGTCCTTTGAAAAAATATGTTGTGAGCACAAACCCGTCTTAATGAATCCTGTAGTTTTTTTCTGAAATGTCTAGTGATTGTCACGAAGACAACAAATGTTTCCTTTCAACGGTGCAAAATTCTTTGACATCAACAATAAAGGAAATAAATAACACACATTAAAGGCCTTGGAAATATAAAAGTCACTGCATTGCGATAAACCTCTAATCATCAAATACGTCCCCATATTCTCACCACTACTTGCAGTCATCTCTGGTCTTCCTTCACCTTCAACCTGCAGTCCGAATTTTTACCGTTGGATGCAAGTTTGTAGTATGAACCGACTGGAAGCATTCGAAATAGGATGCACCAAAGAATGCTACGGATACCCTGGACGGGTATGGTCAGCAACACAAGGGTTCTTCAAAGAGGCAAAGCTGATAGAGAGTTGCTGACTAATATTAAAATCCAAAAGGTGTCCTACTTGGCTCATGTACTTAGAGGAGCATAGTACAAATTACTGCACCTGATCATCCAAGGCAAAACAGAGAGGTCGATGAGGTGTTGCCAGGAGGTAAACCTTCAAGTTCCGCAATATACGTGATTGGACTGGCATAAGGAGCGTCGGGGATCTTTTTCGGGCTGCCGGGGACAAAGATACCTACTCTCAGGTGATATCCAACGTTGGGGGGACCTGACATGACACTGAGAAGAAGAAGAAGCAGATGCATCTAGTCTGTCAATGTCAACTCAAACATAAGAAGTCTTGTTTGAGCTCACCTGATGATGAGGTGAAAACCTTGAAACCGGTAGGGGCATACCGTTATCTCAAATGTTAAAACCAGTGTTTCAGTTAAATAAAAAAAATGTAATTTGATTTATCAAACACTGTTTATTCCACTTTATATAACGGTATAATCCTACCGGTTACAAGGTTTTCACCTTATCATCAGGTGAACACGAACAAGACTCACCTTAACTTTAAATAATATATAAATAAATAAAATATGTTTTTACTGTATAGTGTAAACGCATTAACTAAAAATAATATTTAAAGTATATTATGTTGTTTTTCTTTTTCTTGTGTCATATGTGTAATACAATGTGTATGTATTTCTATTTGAGAGCTTATTTTATGACACGTGTTTGTGTATGGATATTTACGACATTCTGAATTTAAGATACTCGAAATTATTTATACTGACAATGATTTTTTTACTGTATTTTTTAAAAATTATTTACTTATTGAAATGAACCGTTGATGAATGAATAAATAAAGTAATAAATTCGTAATTAAAAAATAACACTTATTGAAAACGTATTCTGTATCTTCCAAAAAGAAGATTGGATAAAATAAAGAATATCAAATAACAAGAAATTGTGCAGGAAAAAATATTTCTAAGTGTAATTTACCCATATTGCTCTGATGAACAAAAAGCCAAGATATTTTCAACGAAGCGCACATGTGTGGGTGATTTTATCGTTCAATATATGGTTAGAAGTGAAGGTTAAGGAAAACAATGCTTGTTTTTCTATGAAATCGCCTATTTTCGAACTAGAAATCTGGAACAGACTTGAACGAAATTGCGATCTGAATCTAACTACTTTAATATTATGGGTTAAGGAAAACAAATCAACTAAACTAAAGTAAGTAGCAGTGGCGGTAGATGATTTTTTTCTAGTTCTTATTAAGATTTTTTTTTAAATAATGCTTTTATTGCTCTTGTAAACTTCACTTCTCAAGGTGTTTTATTATTCGGGCTACAACATGGCGAGCGTTCTCTTCTGTACTGATGTGTTCGAAAGCAAGACTCAATCCAGGTGAAGTTTTAACAAGTTCAAGTTCTATGCTTATTCTTTCAATCTTCTTTTTTATTTTTCTTGTATTTCTCTTCCACATAGATGTTTTGTGAATATTTTTTAATGTTTATTTTTAAATTTCAGGATTGAATAGTTTTGGTAGCTAAATTTTGAATTTTTTTATAGTAAGGGGACATAAAAATTATAAGAAAAGCTGAATGGCTTAAGGGTTTGTTATTTTTTAATCAGATTAATTTATGAAACACTTTATTGTATGTTAATCGACGAACAGTAATCTATAGCATCGGACCAGAAAAAATTAAATAGATTAGCACTAAAAAATTACTTCAACATACTTAAAGCATTAAAAAAACAAATATAAAAAAATGTTTGCAAATATCACCAAAGATTGTGAAAGGAAGACGATTAAATAGAAGTTATGGTCAAACATACGAGTATTTCGTCATTGAAGAGATATGTGATATCTTTTAAGTCGCTGTTTGAAGCGAGCTGACATGGAGGGGGTTATATATATATAATTTAAAATATTTATGGTTATATCACACCTATGAATCCGGATTACTATATAACAAAGCACAGCTTTTGTACAAATACACCGCGCTGAACTACTAACCAGTTGAATAATAATTATTTTTCATGACACTTAGAGAAGAGTAGACAATATAACACTTCAGTGTAAAACAATTTTGTAGTTTTATTGCCAGGTGTCAATCTCTACCATACGATCAGATATACGTAAAGGAAATTATAAATATTGTAATTATTATTCGCTTTTTTTTAATTTATGAACAAAATACATCATAAAAATAAAAGTGAGATATCATTAATCAAATGAAAAGGCAGAGATGGCGGATAGGGGAAAAAAATTAGAAATGAAACACGTTAGTCTGTCATGAAACGGTCATGAATAAAACACGTTAGACACATGGAAATTGAGATTTTTTTTAAAATCCCTTTTTAAAAGAAGCAAATGACGAAACGAGTCTTACATTAATTTATACCTGGTTCGTGAGTTTAACTACATAGACTGCAAAGGACAACGTACCATATGATAAGAAGAGTGGTGAACTGGGAAAGTCAACAAACAATATATGTTTGAGCCTAGAGCGATTCCATGACAGGAGAGACGCGGAATATTTTCGATGCGATGAAAGGGGGCGATGGGACAGTTATGAATATTAAACAATAAGGATAAAATGTGAATTTAGCGTCTATTTCTCACGTTCATCTAACTCAGTCTCATTTTTAAAGTGATATGATCGTACTTTCTCAGGTTAAATATAAATTTTAGACATTTTGAAGACACTAATATTTGGCCACCTCCACCTGTTCCCTCGTAATATCCAAATAACAGACGTCCGAAAATTGCACGAGCAATATTTTGGTTTAAGTAATAATTTTTAATATGTTATTGTTAGTAAAAAAAATAACACTAGGAAACATTAATTATATGTTTATATTTTATCAATTTTATTACATTCGTCTCAAAATTCGTGGTAAGCGACTAAAACGAGCTGAATAAATTCCGTTAAAATGCGTGCGCTGAGTGATATACGAGTATATAGAGTAACAATGTTTTATAGAATACGGAATGAAGTGATTAAGGGCGAATATGGAAAAATATGAAAGGCTGATTTATAAAGCAAAATACAGAAGGGTACTCTAAGATGGTTTGGACATATAGAACGAATACATGAAGAAATACTGGCATAAAATACATACTATACAATGCACATGTGGACAGAATATGCGTTTTATGATTATCTAGAAAAGACTGGTTGGATCAAATTAATATTATTAAAGTAAAAAATCCGAGAAATAGTGGATGTATGTATGAGAAGGTGTACCATATACAAGGATGCAGAAGAGGCAAAAAATGTGCAAAATAAAAAATTACGCTAGAAAAATCAAGCGATCTGTTCACTATCACTACCCCGACAAGGAAACGCTTTGACATACATACGAGTATAATATACCATGTATTCCGGTCACAAAAAATACTTAACGAAAGGAAGCCATTAATTATAAACAAATTTTTTTTATCAGCAAACGAAATTTGTGAATATTTGGTTTCAAATTAATATTTCCACCCCAGGACTCCCAGTGCCCTGTGAGTCTGCTGAAGTGTATGACAAAGGTAAAAAAGCATTCAGTTTTGATTTGTGGAGCGGAACTTCAGTGACATTTGTGAGCACTGCATCGCTGACATTTTTATTCCCATAATTTAAAGCTCGAATTTAGTCTGACTATAACACAAAATACTAAATCTTAACTATTTTTAAATAAAGATTTGAAGTTAAATATCATACGAATTTATCACAGCTACTTAAATAAAGGTATCATATTTGGCTCTTACTACGTTCATCGACTTCGTCATGCATTCTTCTTTCTTGCGTGGTCAATGCTGAGCGTTTCGGTAATCTGATGTGTCTCGAACGCAGCGCACTTTTTATCTCCATTCCTCCCGATCTTGGGTCATGTTTAATGCAACACTTAAAGAGGATCTCTTTTGTTGGATTTGTCTATATCATATGCCACCTTGCTTTTGCTTGTCTTACCTCAACTGTCCCCGTGATCACTAGTTTATCCAAACTTTCATATTTTTTTCTAGCAACATACCTGAAGTTTGAAAAAAATATTTATCTCCATGAAATCGAAAGTCTTTCAATTATAACAAATCCTTGAATGATAGATACGTTCATTAGATACGGAGCGTCCACCTCCAATGCATGTATACTATCATATTACCGGAGGTGCATGCCCACGCGGTAACGCATTGGACGGTCGCTATGACGCCCCTCAAATGAAACAGGCATTTTTGCAGTCTAATATTCGGGAGTATAAGGATACATATGAGTTTGATCATATCCATTCTTTAAAAAAGAGAGAAAAAAATAAAAGTCGGTATGCTCTGATCGTCTCACTTCGGTGTGCCATCGGATCCAGTACAGCGATGTGGCTGGTGAGTTTTCTGATGTGCCACGGCTCACTCAACTAAAACAAACTCCACGGTACAGCTTCGCTTTTCAATTGAATTGGAGTTGGAACGACGAGGGGATCCCCAACTACGAAGCCCAGCAACAGCAACAATCAAATTAGAAAGACTTTTCATCGTTATGCATACTCTCTTATTTTTCTTTATTCTCACAGAATTTGATTAATGTAGTCCTGCCTTTTTTTTAATTACTCGTGCATGTTTTCATTGATATTTTCAAACCTTTTATACCTTCTGTACAGCTTAATCTTTTGTTATTCATCCTTTCTACGTGACCAAACCATCCAATTCTTCTTACTTCTTCTTTGGCACTGTATCTTCTTTCAATCTATATTCTTTCTTAACGTCTTTATTCGTTATTCTGTAATACATTACGAGTATCTGTCAACACATTTTACGCAACACTCTAAACTCTATAAGTATTTAAGTAATTACATGACAAGATGATCGCGAAAGATCTTGTCATCTTTTCGAAACAGACCGTGTGTATGGAAAACATGTTGAAACCTTATTCGGGCTCCAGATCGGGAATTTAACTCATTACTTTAGTCAAATTTAAAATATTTCTAAAAATAAAATAATCTTAGTCTATCAAAAACTAGGAGGTTGGCTGTAAACTTTAAAATTGAGTAAATCTCAGGATTTGCAGATGTTCAGTAAGAAAGCATTCATTCTTCTTTCCCAGTATTTTGTAAGATTAGCAAATATTTTCTTTCACTGGCATTTTTTAATGCTTTAAGCATTTTAAGTTTTCTTATTTATAAAAATAACGTTGTAATTTTTCACCCAAAAATGTATACTTTTCTGCGTTACATTTTCTGACTCGAAAGAGATAGCCATATAGCAATAAACTCTCCATTTTTATGTTTTATAATAAAGTGTCTTAATTATAAGATAGTCTTAATCAGTCCGGTGAATGTATTTATAAATTTGGTAAGGCATGACCGAATGTTGGAGAGAAGCAGTTAAGATGTGAAAAAATTTAACTGAAAGGTAGAGAGACGCGACCAAAAGGTAATAGACAAAAAGTGCGCTGAGTACCGTATGAGCAAGTGATCCCTAGGAAACTAATCCTTAAGTGTAAGTAACATGGTGTGAAGCTACATCACTAGTTTTTTTATGCTTTCTAAGATTGGATAGGGCTATCTGAGAAATTTACATACACTCGTATATAACTAAGCTGAAAACCCTGAAAGATTGGTTGGATTTTTCTTCTGTGGATAAATTTATAACATCAGCTGCCAGTGTTCGAAACGGGGAAAACATTTAAAGAGAAAAAATATATTTGTGCTATAACGTATTAAAAAAAAAACAATTAAAAATAATCCTTTTGTCTAACCTGATGGAAAAACTCTGTCTTGAAGTACCCTTGAAATATTTAAGCTCAGTTATCTAAAGGGCTCTTAGACTTAATGGGAATTACGTGAAATTTAGCTGGTTTCAAGCATTTCATCAACACTTTCGACGAAAAGCCACACTTCAATGGATTGAAATCGCAATCTTTGTATTTCTTTTCAACATTTATTTTAATTTGTTTTTTATATACTCTTTTGTAATGTTTTGATGAAGATCACTTACAGTTAAAACAGGAATGAAATATTACAATTGAAAAATCAAATGAATGTTTCTATATCACAACATAGTTCATATATTCGATGTTTTGGCTCAAATTGGTTTCCACACTCCTGCTAGAAATCCACGGAACCTTTTACCATTTAATGTAGTAATAGCTATTTGCTAACGACAGTTCCACATTGTACTTCATACATCGTAAGAATGCTAAAATTGGGTAATAACTGGTGTATTGGATATTTTTATTGAAGATTTTGTTGAGTTCAGGAGGGTCCTTTACAGGCATTTTGTAAATCTTAGGCCTTGACTGGAAGACTGGTTAACTGTTTTTTTTGTATTTTTTCTATGATTTCGCATTCTTGCTGGCCTTGATAGATTTTTTTCCTTCTCAAGTTTTGTATTGTTGATTGAATTTAATAAATTTTATATTATTATTGTTCAATTGATAACAATTGCTTTTATCATTGTTCGCGAATTAAGTACAATTAATTAAATATTTTTTTTGACCATGTAACTTATTTTGCTTACTAATGTCAGCCAGTTCGAAGAGATTAACTGTATCTACTGTAATTAGAACTTAAAGTAGAGTTAGAAAGAACAAAGGCAACAGGCTAATATTTAAAATAAACACTCATTGGTAGATCAAAACTGAGGCAGCCCGAATAACATCGTAAGTAACTTAAACCGAATCCACACATTTCACTGTCGGTTTGCCTACTTGGTACATAAATGGAGCTTTAAGGAGTCGGTGATATACGAATGGGGTCAGATAAGGATAACGAAACATAAAGTAAACAACTGTACTATTTATGCGTTTATTGTCGGAATTTAGGAATTGCACAAGACCACATCGGAAGATTAAAACTAGCTAAGACATCTGAGAGGGCCCCAATAAGCCTTGAGACTACACGAGGTAGAAAAATATTCCAACTTAGCTAAAAGTCCGCAAGATTTTCAAACTATTGTATTGTGTTATATTACACTTTCGTTGTATACAGTACAACCTAGCGGGCTTATTGCTATGTGAAAATCTCTTTCAACCAACAAGGAAGATGTTCAAGTTGGTTTAAGTAAGAACCAGGCTAGAATCCGCTTTAAAAATCTGGGTTTCAGCGTGATTCTGCAAAGCTAGGAGACAGGCGTTTTACCAACTAGGCCACGGAGGCCGTTTTAAAAGTGAAAATAAACAAATCAAACAATGATTTCTCACAATTTGTCATATATTTCCAATAATTTTATTTTGGTTTTTGACAGGTAAATACTATATATTGTTTGATATCTTACGTTGGAATTGTGTATTTTAAAATATCGACATTTCAACATTATTGTTTTCGTTTACGTGAAACGGAAAGTAGATATTCGTATATTTTTTGGCCTTATGCCAAGTTCTAATGTTTCACACGATTGGTTTCCCTTTTATTTCTGTTCGAGAATCTTGGATTTTTTATTCATCGATAGTAAAACCGCTTAAAGTGTATTGTTGTAGTAAGAGCTTTAGTAAAGTAGATTTATGATCAACTCTTTCAGGGCGAAAATAAATAAATGAACAGAAAAAATACACTGATTTATTAGTTTTATTTTATTTAGTAAATCAGGAAATTAAAATTTAAAATTAATTAAACATTGATAACATCTGTGTGAAAATATGCGTTAAAAATGAATTACAAAAAAAGCGACCAAAGTCGCTCTTTAAATATCTTCCAAATAATCAAATTTTGGCTGAATGATACTAAGGTTGGCAGCAATGGTTGAGCGGTTATCATTCACGCTATGTTAATTAAAAATATCATGAAATGAAATTATTGTATTCCATTACATTTTCGTTGTTTAAATTAAAAATTTACGGGTTTATTGCCCTGTGAAAATCTTTTCCAACTAGCCAGAAAGCTAAGTTTACGTGATAACCAGACTGAAATCCATTTTAATGATTATGCATATATAAAACACTAAAAGGTATAACAAAATTCTTTAATTTTTCATCCATTCATTAGATTGTCCATATATAAAACATGAAAAGGTATTACGCAATCCTTCCATTTATGACTAGAATCCATTCGTAAAATTGTGCATATATAAAATACTAAGGCTAACGGATACGCTATAAAATACTAAGGCCACACCAAAGTGCTTCGCTAGGTGCTACGTGACTAATAGTATATATGACTTCATGCTTGACCACACCAAAGTGCTTCTCACAAATTCATTTTACATTTGGGAGCGGTTGAGTCAACAAACGACGCCACTCTCAAAACTAACCAATTTCATTTTACTTCCCATGCAACTTCATTTCTAGGTGATTTTATTACAGATATGTTACATTTTTGTATAATTTGCTCCATGGGTTCCACAGAGGCTCCCTTTTATACACAGCTGTTAAATAAACTTCCGCCATCTTGTAAGGTCACTTGGTGACACAATAAAATTAACCAACACGTCTGTTTGCTAGGAAAATTCACAAGGCGACTAATCGTCACGTAGCGTGGCGCGAAACGTGCAGTGTGGCCATCGCGATATTGTGCGTTGCGTTGGTTCGCTAGAATAGGTCGCCTAGCTCGCGGCGTAGCTCTAAGCATCAAGCGAGGGTCCTACCTGTGTGGCCGAGGCCTAACAGGTATTACGAAATTCTTCATCTTTTAACTAGAAACCATTCATTAGATTGTTCATATATAAAACACTAAAATATGTAACGAAATCCTTCAATTTATGATAAGAAAGCATTTGTAAGGTTGTGCATATATAAAACACTAAAAGCTATTACGAAATCCTTCAACTTTTGACAAGAACCTATTCATTAGATTGTTCATATATAAAACACTAAAAGATGTAACGAAATCCTTCCATTTATGATTAGAAAGCATTTGTAAGGTTGTGCATATATAAAACACTAAAAGCTATTACAAATCCTTCAACTTTTGACAAGAACCCATTCATTAGATTGTTCATATTTACAACACTAAAACGTAAAACAAAACCCATTAATTTATAAATGTATCATATTGTGTCAATTAAAAAAAAAGTTAAAATTGGATGATTTATAAACATGATTCGCCAAAAATGGCGCGCACTCATTATAACGCGATAAATTTTTGAATCCTTTTAAGGATATCCATTTTGCGCTGTCATACTTTGACCACATAAATCACCAATCTTCTCTTCTCAATCGTTACTTCCGCAGGAAGGGGTGAAAGTGAAACAGGGGCGAGTCACAGGATAAATTGCTATACAATTCTAACGATATTTCGTTTTTAGTTTATTATCGCAATTAATTATCAAAAAAAGAAAAGATATTTGTTGGATATCCGGCGGAATAAATATTTGAAATTATTTGTTTAAATTTTTTTTTATTAAACACAGGATCTTAATGTAAATTATTGCATTATTTTTAATGAATTATATAGCACATATTAATAAAAAAAACCAATAAGTTATGATAAAAGAAAATGTCGCTGATTTAAGTTACCTAGTAGGTAACACGTGTGTTTCCTAACTAAGGGGTTTCGTGCTCGATTTTTTTTAAAAGTCTTCCGTTTTATTTTTACATAAAAATGTCATATTTCAACAATTTTACCTGGTTGTGATGTACACCACTAAAACATAATATAATACAAAACAACGTCAAATAATTGTTATAATTTTTTTTTCATTCAAACCCCTTTTTCAAAGTCGGTGAAGTGGACAAGTTCAATAACGTGCCCGGGAGATAACAATATACGAGTATTAAGATTGTTTAATCGAGTAGATCCGCTGGAGTAGGCACTTAACTCGCTGTTCGCCAATGGGTGTATCGGCAATATTACCAACATTGAAAGGGAACAATACTCTCAAATATCGCTTATAGGAGCTCAACTGTTTTACTTTTCACAAAGAATAATATTTTTTAAGGCATCACCGGTAATCGAACCTGAAGCCATTGGGTGGAAAACAAGCATCGTATCAACTAGACCATGGAAATCACCATAAAATACAGGATGCCCAAGAATAAAGTTCAGCTTTGAAAAATTCAAAATAAAACAATGGTTTCTTGTAATCAACATGAATAACTGCAAACTGTGTGTGTGCATTTGAAGCAAAGTGAATTAATTTTGCCTTAACAATACTTTTATTTTGCTATTTGCATGTTGTAGATTCATTATCTATTTATTGTATTAAAGCCTTATCTTGTCACTTGCATATCCTTGTTTTAGAACCAAGACTTTATTATAAACAGCTGTTATTGTTTGTGTTGAAGTTCAAGGGTCGTTTAACACAATACATAACCCATTTTCCCCCTTATTTCCTGCTTCTTCTTTTATTTCAATATCCATCGACTCGATTTGAACATTCTTGCAAGATGCGAAATTTCCTCAACTTGCTTTTATGTTTTATTTTTCCCTTTTATTTCACACAAACTCTTACTTCTCCTTATAATATTCATAACTTTTCAATATTCAACTCATCAGATTCACACATACAACTTGTAACTTTTCAATATTCAACTCATCAGATTCACACATACAACTTGTAAATTTTCCTCACTTTCTACAAGTTCTACTATATAGCCTGCATAGAACATTTCATACTATATTTGAACCTAATTTTCTTATTTAACAATCAGTCGGCGGCTATAGTCTAACGGTAAGCATTGATACTAATGTGTTTGAATGCAGTTAAACAACTTATTTATAATCTAAAATTGTAGTGTGTTCCTATCTAAATCTTAATTTTACCTCTCCCTCTTCCTTAACCTACTCACCAAATATATGTAACATAACGTTGTGTTTTACACTCTCACATACAATACAATAAGATATGTTCATCACCGTGTATTAATCTCTTTCGACCAACTGTAAACGTGTTAAATGAAACAAGCTTCAAATAAAAACCATACTGAGATCCTTTTTGAAAAAAATCTGGGTATCAACGAAAATCGAAACCGTAACTCGTGTGTTAGATGACAAATATTTTACCAACCAGGGTGTATACCAAATTCATCGAATTATTTAAAAAACATGAAATTATCCGTTCCATCCTCTATGCCTACTTAGACAGTGGTACATCGAGGAAAAATAAAGGAAAATATTAAATTTAAAAAAGAAACCTTGTCTTTTGTATTTTTATGCATTTATATTATTGTCACTGGAAAATTACACAAATACAAACGAAAATATTTTTAAAAATATGAATGTGAAAGAAAATTACCACGTGAAAATACTTTTGGTTATTATCAAGAATCGAACATGGATCTCCCGTATCGAAGATAAGCAATTTATCACTAGACAATGGAGGCAGCCTGCATATTTTTTACGGTGAAAGATACAAAATGTTAGTCAATTTATTTCAAACTGTCAGGTGACTGGCAAAGAGACGTGGGCATGGGTTGGGAGGTTGTACAAAGAGGAAGGGCTGGCCGCTAAAGGAATAAAAAATAAAATTGATTAATATATAAATAATCAAATAAAGAAATAATAGTTAGAAAGAAAGTAACGAAGTATCAAAACTTATTTGGTAAATGTATACTAAATTTTTGACGAAGGAATGAAATTATAACCGGGTTACATTGTATGACAGAATAAGGGTTGAAGTAGTTATTAATTCATGTAAACTCAAGGCTGATGTGTTGAGTAAGATGAAGAAGAGTATGATGAGATAGTTTGGGCATGAGGGGCAAGTGAAAAAAGTAAGGCTTTAAAAAAAATATAAAGTGAAAATGTAAGTGGACGGTGAAGACCTAGGAAAGAGAGAAAGACGAAGGAAATTATATTTGAATAAAGTGAATGATATTTTGAATGAAAGCAAGAAAGTCAGAGAATTTGTAGAAATTATATGAGAAGGCGTGTGGATGTGGAGGAGGCTAATGATGTGTCTAGATAGGAAAATCTGACTACCACAACAGGGAAATGACGTGATAGTATGTGTGTAATTAAATAATAACCAGTAATCAGTAATAAATATCACCTATTTCTTCATGTTTATACGTCCCCAGTTACATTGAGGCAAAAGCCTTTACTGAATATTTACTGAAGTCTATAAATGAGTAAAAAAAAATTTTACTGAAGTCTACAAATGAGAGGCAAAAAAAACTGATTCATACAATTTGAGGATGGTATCTCAAATTGTGTGAATATGGGTAAGTATTACTGATTTATTATCTATGTTGTTTTTCATATATTATGTATACATATCCGAAACAGATTTCAGTGACACCTTTCAGGGAATATAGATTTTACTTATGACTTTATCCCACAATATTTTGGAAGAATATGATTTCGAGAGAATTTGTAATTTGTTTTATCAAACACTGTTTAATCCACTTTTTAACCCGACCGATTTCAAGGCTTTCCCCTCATCATCAGGGGAGCACAAAAAAAACCTTGTTTGTTGATTGACAAAATTTCGTTTAGTGTATGTGACAATTATTTCCTTTATCTAGAATTAAGATTTGTTTCACTAACTGATCTTTTAATAACGTCACCAGTCGAGTACAAAATGAATTGTGCATCAAATTTTGTGATATTGATATATGTCGTATGTCACTGGACATTTCATATGCATGAGCTAATTTACATGAATTGTTTCTATTGTTTTCTTTTAGATTTTTTACGTTTTAATAGCATGACTAATTATTGAAAAGATAAACGAAACGTGTGTCGTTGACACACAATATTAATATTTATCAAACAAAATATTACAAATCAACACCTTTAAACTTCGATCACTTATGATGCATGACATCACTAAATAATACAACACTAAAATATAAATAAATATGCAAAGAAGAAAATACAATGTTTTTAAATAAAAATGAAAGAAGAATGTCTAGTCTCCCAATAAAGATCTCAAACTGAGGAAATGTGGAGAAACACCCTCCTGATAACAATATCTATATTAAAAATATTAATCAAATAAGACCAAAATATTAATCAAATCAGTGCATTACATGGTACCTTTTATTTGATATATTTTAAACTTGTCTCAAATGTAAAATAAAATGAAAGAAGTATTAAATAAACATATAATGTTATGTAAATTAAATAAATTATTCAACAGCATTTCGGAACAAAAAAAAAGTTTGATGATTTTGTATGTAGGTACAAATCAAGGGATCCCACCAACCCAAAATCAAGTAGAAATTTTCCATAATCCTTATAAGCTTCTCGATTTCACAGAACCGATGAGAAAAGGGTTAGAAATATAAAATATACGCACCAAATTAAAATTTACTTAATACCCTGACCAGTGGGATGATAATATATGAAAAGGGAAACAGACCCTCTGAAACATGACATTTCCACTCTCTCACTCTCATCCTTATAAAATATAGTGAAGGGCTGCATATTCAATGTACGAAGTATGAGAACCCTCGTATAAATAATATTTTGTTAAGGACATCAACCCTGCTTCGGATAGGTTTCACTAAAGGGTGAAATATCGAGGGGGATGCAGGAATGATCAATGGTTGAATGGAAAAGATAAAAAAATCAAATTTACTTTCTCCGGGTATAGCTGTTGATACTGACTTGTATTCGAATTTTTGCGGAAAATATGATAATTTTAGAAATATTGCCTTTTTATGCTGAACCGCGCAGAGGGTGTCGTAATATTTAAATTGTTGACCTATATCGATGATACCTGAATGTTTTGATACTAACTTATAACTATTCTGAACTTGTTATTACGAAAATAATATAAATACAAAGTAACAGAATTAAGGTAGGATAAATTTAACCAGTTAAAAGAGGGAATCTTTTTTTAACAATTAGGCATTTTACCCTTAAAGAGGTGGATTAAGGCTAATGACAATTTGAATAAAGAAAGGAGTAAAAAACGGTGGGAAACCACTACAAAACTCAATATTTAAAAAATTTCGAACGGTCTCCATTATCTAATTGGAAAGAAACCTGTCTCTCGGTTCGATGTCTAATGGAATCCTTTTTTTTAAAGGGTTTCCGTCTGATTTTCACTTCCGGAATCTTTAACATTTTTTTGATAAGTTCTTATAGTCTGGAACATCGTCTGGATTATTTTAGTTCTACTAATTTTGATTCACAAATTGGTCTGTTTATAATGCAGCTACTAGGCTGATATAATATGGCAGTCATACATTTTGCAATATTAGCCCACTTCTAAAAAGTTTACAGTAGCTTAAGTACGAGTATATTCAAGTTCGTTATTGGGATGTCTCCATTATACCTTTTGAATCTGTGTTGAGAAGAGTTTGCTCTCTAAACGACGCTACATTTATTATAATTTTATTATTATTATTATTAGAAGTTTTCATATGAGAATAAATCTACCAGGTTATACCGTGCACAATGAAAACGTAATTTGGTTCAATACAAAGTGTTCAGATTTGTGACTGTAAATGATTGGAGAATAAAATACAAGAAGGTGGGCATAAAATATTTATACTTGAGTAAATATTATACAGGTGCGTATAAGACACTCAAATAAAAAGTGGCCAAAGATTTCCTCTCCTTTCTCACACGCAAATGTTGCGCTTTTCTTGATGTGGATTTAATAAAGATGGCTTCCTATCAGACAGTGGCCTGTTTCCATATAACGTTTTACAAATAAATTTATTTTGGATATGGTTCGTTTATGGAATCAAGTTTTGGTGGGGGTTTTAACTTGGATATTCCTGCATGGATGGAACTTAAACATGTATAAAAAAGATTACTTGACTATAAACCGTAGTGGGTTACTAAAGAAAAAAACCACATTTAGTCTTACATAACATTTATATTTGGACGATTTTTTTATGTCTGAACCAAGTTTCTACGTAACATTAATTAATTCGATTGCAATACTTAGTGTGGAATTATAAGAACAATACATGAAATACCTTTTCCCGGCCCAGTTTTTGAGTTGAGTAATTAATTTAATGAGGGAGGGGGAGGTAGTGTTTAATGAGGAAATTTTTACTCACTAAGCTAATTATATTACAGATTGCGACAATCAAGATATTTTTTTGCTTTAATATCAATCGTTACACACCACCCCGTAAATTGACTAAAACTAACACTAGAATACAAAAACAAACTGGACGTTTTTAGTATCTTTTGGATATCAAATCTGAACATTTTAATAGCAAGTCAAGCATTCTACCATTTATCCACGGAGACTATTTCTTACAACGTTATTAAAGTGGTGCCGAAGCTACTTTAGTTTCTTTTTCAATCAGCAGTTCTATAAAGATTTTTTCCTTTACCCTTTAAACTGAAAATATTGAGTTAAAATATACGTTTCTATTCAGATGGAAAAAAATTCACTTTCTCTTTCTTGCATACATAAAAAATGAATTCAAAATACGAGGCGTATCCAGAAAGTAAGTGTACTATACAATATATACAATTATGGATCGATGCATTCATAGCAAATTAATAAACGATCGATGCATTCATAGCAAAGTTACAACCCACAATACATAATTTCAAAATTTATATAATTTAAACATTAATACAAACACATCAATGTAGATGCGAACTCACCATTTTATGAATACAGAGAACCACTTTACTTGTTAAGGCTTATGACGAAGTAGTCTCATTCCTTAATCATAAATTTCATGTATTTTTCCTGAATTCTGAAACACTGCTGAAACATTCACTGTGCATATAACATACATCATGACACAAAATGTAATCCTTAACCATTACATACACAGTTCCAACCACATAATAATCATATCCAACCACTCCCCACTTTGTATTCGCATTAGTTATTTATACAAGTACATTTCTCCCGGTTTTTTTCAATACAACAAATCTTAGGTAAACTGTTTTATAGCTAACATTTGGTTTTATTTCTGACGTCGAAATATTGATGTTGATCAATCCATAATGGATTAAATAAAGAATTTTAAAAATATTTGACCTCAAAAATTAACAAGCTGTTAAATTCCAAGAAATAAAGCATAGATAAAAATGGAGCTTTGATCCCAAAGCCGGAAAAGTAAGTAGACCAAAGTATAGTATGATATGTAAATATTTTTATATTCAATTCAAAAATTTGTCAACAACCTCTTTATAATTTACGGGTCGGCGCACAAAGCTCCTCTTTCAACGCCTCTAATTTATCTCACATCAGCAGCATAAATAGAAACCCTAACTGGTTCATAAAAGGTTCTATTTGGGCCCGGTTCCGAAATCTGTTTGGTTTCCTCATCTACTGTCAAGATAAACAAGATTTTATTCACCGAAAACCTCCATCTTAACATCAATGTAATTGAACAGACCATATAATGAATGCAGCATTTTAATTATTTGGGTAGCATTATGAATGCCAAAGCCAACGTAGATGACCAGATTCACAATAGGCTTAGCGTCAATATAAATGGACAGATCATAAAACCAGTACAGCATTTAAATTACGAGTATTTTGGTAGCCTTGTGTATGTTAAAGCAAGCATAGATGACGAGATGCAAAATATACTAAACATCAATGTTAATGGACAGATCATAGAAGCACTGCAACATTTCAATTATTTTGGTAGCATTGATAAAGCAAGCATAGATGACGAGATTCAAAATAGACTTAACATCAATGTTAATAATGGGTAAATCATAGAATCAGTGCAACATTTTAATTATTTTGGTAGCATTGTGAATGACAAAGCAAACATAGCTGACGAGATTCAAAATAGACTAAGCTTAGTTTACTGACCGCTTTGGGGTCTTTGTGGGCAAGTATTGAATAATCACAATCTATCCCTGAAAACCAAAATGGCGGTCTTTAAAGCTGTAAGCATACTACTCGTATATCTGATACATGGGTGAGAAACAAGAGTTTCCTATAGATGACATATTAGGGTACTTGAAAAATAGCAGCAGGGGCACCTTAGGTAAACAATGAAGATTTTATAGCATCATGGAGTATCAAATGATAAAGTTATGAAAAAATCACACTGCTGTAGCATCGAGATTCTGGTGTCACGTGTAATGGTCTGGAGACGTTGGTCGTATGCCTGAGTAAAGACAACTATAAAATGTCCTCTTTGGTGAGCTGACGGAGTACAGAAGGAGGCACGGTGGTCAGTGCAAGAGATATAAGGACGTATTGCATAGGACGCTTAAAACATTAATGCTCAACACAACAAAGAGCAAACAGCAGCAAATTGAGCCAAATGAATGTTGCTAGTTAACAGGGACCCAGTAAAGAAAGTAAAGGCTAACAAGCTGCAGGTACTTAAGCTCCTTGCTATGTATACAACAGGACATGCCTATCACAAATTGGCTTACATACTCATCTCTGGAGGCACTAGCATCACCTACTTTGTATCGCGTATTCTATAATACTCGTGACGAATTATGGGAATTTATTTAGTCAAGGTAAACAGCAGCTCATTTTCAATCGATTACATTTATTTCAAACAATGCAGAGACAAAAAGTGAGTTTTCTTTTTATCCTTATATTTTTGAGAAGAAGGGTTCATCAATCAATTTTTCATAACAATGTTAGATATACTTCGGCCATCAATACAGTACCTGTAATAGATATTTATTTAAAAAAATTATTAAAATTTATCACATATTAAAATGTGAGTATTTTATTAGCCGCTATATTTTAATATAAAATACACCTCATTTCATCTATTAATGTGTCATATCCAAAGTAAGGTATAAATCTCCAATCAAGGCAATACCTGTGATGGACAATTTTCTTCACTTCATCATACATTAAAAGATAAAATTTTGTCAATCACTATATTTAAATCATTAAACGGACCGGAATATTATACCAAGGATAGAATATCTATGCCACCAGGTGCTTCATCGAGGCAGATAAATTGGCTTGTGAACCTCAAACTCAAGCAAAAGAGGGCGAAACGCGGAGTACGCTTGGACCAGAACTCAGTGTATGCAAATCAGAACGCATTTAAGTCAAAACAAAATGTTTATCCTAGATTTACTACTTGATTTTCTATAAAATTAAAGCAACGATATACGAATATATTGTTGATCAAGAAATCTGCAGCATTGTTCACTAAACTCGTTTTTTTTCTCACAGTAGCTCCCGATATAAAAATACATATCTCCTCGCAATATGCAAAAAAATAAAGAGCCTAACACTGTTTAATTATGTTTCGGTTTGATTTTCTCTTCTTTCTGATCAGCACATGTGTATTTCATTTTGTGAAGAGAATTTTTTAGGGGTGGCTGGTATGTTGCCTGTTTTTTTCTCTACCCTCCCTTGGGGTTAGCAGCTAAATCAGTTTTTGATAGAATTTATTTTGTCTTTTATTTTGAGGTGAAAATATGATGTAGCCTTGTTAGGCTGTAATTTAATATTTCTCTGGGTCAAATAAATTTGTTCGGAATGTTACGCAAATCTTAAGTTTTCTAAAGAAAGAAAATGGAAATTAATTGGAGTTGGCGTGTGAAGGTAATTCATGCCTCAGATAAAATATCCTTTACCTGGATTATCTAAAATGAGTTTCAGTTGGTAAGAAGAATAATCATATTAATGGAGGCTGTGACTTCTTCAAATTGCTTCGAAGTTTTCAATACTTGCCGGACTTACGAGGGTGTGATTCATTCTACCCGAACATCACTGACAGAAGTATTACTTTCAAACCTTATTCAGGAAATTATACAACAGTCGTTCATTTATTATTAATACAAAGCATTGTGTGTTTTTTTTTTACTTTGAGAAGCTTTTTACCACATGATGAATGCTGTCAGGACTTGGGTACGGCCGACCAATTAGTTTATTGTAGTTAAAAAATAACCATTAAAAATAGTGAACCAGAGCAGTCAAAGGGAGATCTTGCGTCATTTTCGAGAAGGATTGCTTCCTATTGTTTCAAACTTAACTGCCTCGAGTGGCTGGCTTGTCTTCCCATTTGTATAGAAATACACGACACTTTATGAGGATCGGTAATTAGTGTTCCGTCTGCGATCTGTTTTATTGCAGTCACAGATAACTATTGTTACTAAGAAAAGAAAATAAAACTTTGCGCAAGATATATTTCGAGGGCGAAGGCGCTTTTATGACCGCGATTGTCATGCGAGAGAGAAAAAAAGGGGTCAAAAAATTTCTCTTCTCCTTTCTAAAGAAATACGTCGCGCTTAATTTATTACGGACATAGTTAAATATTGAAAACAACGGCTGAAAATAACAATTCACTCGAAATACATTAAAAAAAGAAGGGTCCAGTATTGTCTCTTAAACAATAAGTTTCACCGGATGTTATACAAAAAGGATTCTCGACTTAATTACGCTGTGAAAGTTTAAATAGACTATTCATTGGCAAAATAACGAAAAGATTTATGATTTTTTTAACGGTCGCGAGGGACTTTCTATAGAGTTCCAAAATGGCGGCGCTAGGCTGAGATCCCTTAAATTAAGGGACCGCGATCTTCCGACCCCATTCTCGCCACGAAGTTATCAAGTCAACATCATTCTCGTCTTGACGCTGTTCGCGAACTTGAACAAGCTTTTCTCACATTTGATTGTTCATTCTTATTTGATACAATTTGTCCGGTAAATTCCCGAGGAACTGAGTCGTGTGGGTGTATTACGGCACGAATTGGCGGTCGCCAACCACTGAGGGAATTTCTTCACATCAGCGGCCCTGTAGTAACAGTATAAGGTCAGAGGGCCATATACGAGTCGACCTGGTCATACACTTGAAGCGGATCTGGGATAATACATTTTGTCCTGTATTGGAGTAAGATCAACCTTATTTATCCTCTTTTGCTTGTCATTTTATGGTGATATTTGAGTATTCTAGAGATTGGCGAGATCTAATCTTTGAGAATTGACACATTTCCGCAACGGACTGTTGTGTGATAATAAATTACTTCGACTGCCTGTCCATCTGAAAGGTTAGCGGAGTAGCAGAGAGAAATCTGCCCATTTGATTTTCCTGACGGAGTATCAGCTCGTCAGGATTAAATATATAACCAATTAACAGCAAATATGTGTTTCATTATGTATTTATACCTACCCAAGCACTGACGAATGCCTACCTCTTCCCACGACATCTTGAGATCTTATTGAGCCTTGTTTTACCTATACTGAGCTACCGGAGTAAGAGTCATACATTGTAACATCCAGGCTTTTAGTAATCCAACTTAATTAATTAAAGGGAAAAAGTCTGAAACTGACCGCCCTTCAACGTGGGGCGTCGAGGTACGTCATCGAGCTTGGACGGTATAATTTGTATTTTTATGTTTTTTTCCTTTCTTTCTTCTTTTGGTACTAATTTGTGCATTACTGTATTGTATACTGTGTATTTGAATTTTATGTTTTTTTTTCTTCTTTTTTTTCATTTTTTCGATTTGAATATCTTGTGCATTACTTTATTGTATACTGTGTATTTGAATTTTATGTTTTTTTTCTCTTCTTTTCTTTTTCGATTTGAATATCTTGTGCATTACTTTATTGTATACTGTGTATTAGAATTTTATGTTTTCTTCTTTCTTTTCTTCCTTTTTTTGATATTCGAAATTTTGTGCATTGTTGTATTGTATACGGTGTATAATTTTGTTATATTATTTTGATTAACTGCGTATAACTCGGTAAAGAATCGAAAGCAATTCAGGACCGTTAAAACAACAAAGCATAGGCTTTGTACTTCAGTCAAGTCGGTCGGGCGGAAATTGATTCGAGTACCGTTTTGTTTGGCGGTCATTTTGTGTATGAGTTGAGGATTTTATTTATTAATTAAATAAAATATAATAACCAACTAATAACGTGCGGCTGATAAAAGCTGTGCGAGTGTAGGTAGTTATTTTCTAAAATTAGAAAAAATCGAGTTGAGCGTAGTTTTACGAGGAGTATAATCTCGAATTTGGCCGGTAATCGGGTAGGCAGAGCTAGTGGAACGCCATAGTTTCTTGTGATTGGCCGGGTGATTAGCAGCTGATAGAAGTTCCTTGTTGCATTGGCAAGGAATAATTCGTTACGTTTTCTTTCTGGTTGGATAGAGTTAGTGGCGTATTCCGGAGTTTGGATCGCTTTGAAGAATTTTAAATCATCAACAAAAAATAGAATATTTAGAGCACTAAGTTTGCCAACTATAACATTATTCGTTCAGAGCCGTCCGGCTGTTTCGCTAATTAAGTTTGACGAATATTAGCTGTCGTACATCTGGTCGGCGAGATTAGTAGTAGACCGGTGTTATAATAGCGTGGCCGGGTGATCGAACTTATTGAATTATTCTATTTTAGGCCTTTAAGGTAGAGTTGTTTTCTTCGATTACATGCGATTGGAATTTCTGGTGAAGGCTATTCCTGAGATTGGGAACACGTATTAATAACAGCGTGGCCTAGAGTCTTTGGGATTTCTAATCTTTCAGATAGAACTCTCACCCTGCTAGCTGAGGATAAGTCCACAATGAGTCCTATTGACAATATTACGAGTGCAACTAAGGAGAGATTGATTGGGGAATTGATGGAGAGGGGAATCACTCCGGGTAACAAACTCCCCAGGTTGCGTCGGCAAGCATGGAACTACAATCGTGGCCTCGTTCGCTCTCCTACAGAAGAGGTTATATTGCCTCAAAGGTCTAAGGCACATGTTAATTTGCGAGGAGCCCCGGAATTTTCTATGGAACTGGTTTCCGGAGCGACAGCCCCTCGTTCGGACTCTTCCTTGCCATTTACCGGGTCTTGCCCTTCAAGAGACTTGGAAATGTTGCCGTCTCATAGCGCTAGAGGTAATCAATTACCTCCATTAAATATCAATTTTTCATCGTGGCCAGTGGATCCGTTTAATGGCTCGGGTAGCGTACGTCAGTTTTTGGTTAGACTCGAGGAAATAGCGCACGCACGTAGGTTTGATGTAGACTCCCTCTCTCCCGTCCTACCTGAATTTTTGCGCGACAGAGCCCTGACCTTTTTCAGGATTACGTATAGGAACCCTATGAGATGGGCTACATTGAAGGCACATTTTTTGGAGAGGTTCGAATCGGAGAGTTTTATGGTAGATAGAAAGCTGGATATTTGGGCATCCAAGCAGGGTCACGAAGAATCTTCCACCGATTATATATCACGAATTTTGGAAGTAAACAGTACACTGGACTCTGCCTTGACGGAGGTGGAGCTGTTACAGGTGTTCAAGAGAGGCCTTCACGTTAGGTTTAGCTCAGTCCTTGTCAGTTCGCGGCCTTCGTCCGTACGAGAGATGGAAAGAGTATGTTCCGCTTTCGAACAAATGAACAGGAGTGGTGAGGTATCACCCCGGCCGCTGCAGATGCAGCCAAGGGTAAGGGCACGTGTGTCATCCGTCTCACAGAAGGGTATCGGTAGAGGGCCGACCTTGTTGAGGTGTTTCTTGTGCAATCTTCCGCATCATATTGCCCGCGACTGTCCGCACAAACCACTTATCCAGAAGGAACCGGATAAGTCGCCAAGTAATCGCGTAAGAAGTCGTACCGAGACTTCTAGACCTTTTCCTTTGCTGACGGATACTTCGCGTCCGCCGCCGAGTTTCTTAATTCCAAAAAACAGGTAGGGGACCAACCCGGTCAAGGTATTTCGGAACTAGGGGGTTGGTCAAAAACAATAGAATTAGGAAATAATAGCCGTAACCTTAGTGCCATAGAAATTTCAAATGCTAGGGATGAGAGACCCTATCTTCATTGTGAAATTCAGGGCTCACCATTTAGGGCGTTGTTAGATTCAGGTGCAGCAATTAACGTAATAGGTGGTAATTTGTACAAGAATTTTTAGGACTTACGGTTTATTATACGAACTACTGAGGGAGTCGCTCACACGGCTGATAGTCAGGGACATCGGGTGCTGGGTACGATCCAGTTGCCTTTACATTATGACCACCAAACTGTGTTGGTGGAATTCCAGGTAGTTCCTTCTTTAGATACTTGCTTAGTACTCGGCATTCCCTTTTGAAGCGTTCCGGGCTTACGCCGAAATTGTTTTCTCATTCGAGTAGGAGTTAATGGCTCAATAATGCCTCTATTGTTCCGAAAAAGTATGCTTCTGCTCGAATTGTATTGGACCCCGCAAACTAAATTCCGTGACGCAGACGGACTGTTATCGGTTACCTAACATCAACCGAATTCTCGACAATCTTCGAGATACGCGCTACCTCACTGCTTTAGATCTGAGCCATGAGTTTTGGCTAATGCCATTAAGCAAAGAGTCTAAATGTAAGACGGCATTCCTTGTAGAGGGCCGGGGACAATATCGGTTTGTGGTCACCCCATTTGGCTTAAAAAACATTCCTGCTGAGATGCAACGAATGATGGAACAATTGTTCGCCGATCAGGGTGACCAGGGTTCTGTACCATGTTGGTTTAATAATATGCAAACAGGACTGAGAGTCTTGGAGATAATTAATTATTGACTTTATTGATCTCAGGTAAAGGCTTGAGAGTTATAATTCTTGTGTGTTTTTCCGTATCTGATTATCTGCCATGCATACATCTTATTGTCCTGAATTGTAATTTTTTTTGTTGCATTAATTATATTTATAATTTCATTTCTGTTAGTATTGTATTGTATTTGTGCCTATGTATTGTATTTGGTATTGTGTTCCTTTGAGGTTGCCTTCTAGACGTACGGCTATAATTGTTTGTGCCTGTGCGTGTATTAGGAAGCCGTACTACAGGGTTATACAAATCCGAATTTTGCGATGACGCATGCAAATGTCTAGGTCATCTTACGTACCGCGACGAACTCAGGAGGGTTCCTAGTAGAGAGTAATATTGTAGAAGTTTCATAACCAGCGGCATGGTAAATAAGTTAGAATTTTACTCGTATTACCCGTATATTGTAGTTAGTTCAGTTTAATTTTCGAAACAACGCCTAGCCTTGCGGTAAGCTCGCCAGCCATAAGCTTCATGATACCGCAGATGTAATAGAAACCTAGATCGCTGATTAATTAGTACAAGTATGTCACCAAAGGGCGAAAAAAAAAACTTTGATTTGTTTTTCTATCGCAAGGGTATTACACACCCTGATTTTTAGAACGTCTACATATATAACGCGTGGTGACAACTTTATTGTGCTCGGGCAGGAAATCAGAGACCTTAGGGCGCATGTCTGTATACAAGCGAGCGAGTATACCATGCAGTATTGAAGCAACATGTTCGTTTTAACCTCCTTCATCGGGAGCGGAGCATGTTTTCACGATGCTGGCCGTAGTATAAAGTTGGCAAGTTGTTTAAACTTCATCGTTGAGGTGGCGTCATCGAAAATTATTAGTTAAAGGTATATGAGGAATAAATATCCCCGCCATGATCCGCAGAAGACTAGTATAGGAGAGGTTTAATTCCTCATTAATTACGTGTTCGTCAAGTGGTTTAGAGTAAACCAATGCGAGTGATGCGAACACCTAGGGAAGGATTGTTCATGCCTCAATGATACTGTGAGAATAGCAAGATGAGTTCACCTTTCTTCTCCTCGCCATAATCTCTACCCTGCCCCATCATGGATCGTTCTCCGAATAGAGGGGCCGTGCCGGAAGAACGTTTTGTTCGCACTTTTTGCAATAACTAATGGTATAAGGCAAAGGGAACAACCTTTAGGTTAAAAGTACAGATAGGTTGTGGCAGGCTGGAAGCTAAGCGCTGCTTGGTGTAGTTTACACCTAGGTTATAAACCACCTAGTTGGACAGGTGGTATGGAGAGGGTATTCTAGCCAATCAAACGCTGGGCGATATTTCAGCAACAAATTAGCGCCCCGATTTGTCAAGTGTGTGGTCACAAGGTAAATTTCCGACACAATATATGAACTGTCTGACCTGAAGGGGAAAGTGGCAGGTAAATTTCGCGTCAAAGACATCGCCAAGGTGGAATAAAGGCTCCATTACGGTGAATTGACGCGAGAGCTGCCGTGGCACTTGTGGTAATTCAGTTTTACCAAATTAGGTTTCCATGTTCCAAGAAAAAAATATGGTGGCGCTCAATAGACCATGTGCTGGACAATGAGTGGTGAATTTTTGCTGATAGCATAGCGTTTGTATGCACGTCTTTTGATAGAGCGTCGGCGCTCACTTCCTCATGATGTCACATTGGATACATCCTTATCAATTCCTTATCCTGTTCTATCAAGGGTCGCTCACCTGGCACTAGGTCGTATAGGTTGAATGGAAGGCAGCTCTATGATAGAGAATGAGTGGGGTTGCTACAGGGGTTTTTGAAGTGCTGCTGGGAAGTATGAATGAAAAGGATTTGGTGCGTGCCTTGGTGGGGGGGCTTTCGATGGGATATCCTTAATTGTGAGGCTTCGGCCAATGATTTTTATTTTTTCTTTTTCCATGTTTTTATTGTTTATTGTCAGTCCGGTCTAGGTGGGCAGGCGTCCGTGACGCCATCGGTACACGGAGGTGCATAGTATGGTATGACTACGTCATGCGCATCTTGGCTCCGCCCGTTGGTTCTGCGGCCGTCGCACCGACGACAGAGGTGGGCGCTTGTGGACCATTGGTACGGGGACATCCATGGTTGTATGTATGGACTCCGCCCTTTGGGCCTGCAGGCGTGACACTGGTGACAAAGGTTTTATTGTCAGTCCGGTCTAGGTGGGCAGGCGTCCGTGGTTCTGCGGCCGTCGCACCGACGACAGAGGTGGGCGCTTGTGGACCATTGGTACGGGGACATCCGTAGTAGTATGTATGGACTCCGCCCTTTGGGCCTGCAGGCGTCACACTGGTGACAAAGGTTTTATTGTCAGTCCGGTCCAGGTGGGCAGGCGTCCGTGACGCCATCGGTACACGGAGGTGCATAGTATGGTATGACTACGTCATGCACATCTTGGCTCCGCCCGTTGGTTCTGCGGCCGTCGCACCGACGACTTAGGTGGGCGCTCGTGGGCACCATTGGGACAAGGACGACCGTAGTTTTGTGCGTGGACAACATGTACAACTTGGCTCCGCCATTTGGGTCCGCGGGTGTCGCACTGGTGACAACGGTTGTGGAATAGGCTCCAACCAATCAGCGAAAGGCTTACGGATGGCCTATATACATCCAGTAGGGGGCTTACGGATGGCCTATATACATCCAGTGGAGGCTTACGGATGGCCTATATACATCCAGTGGGGGTTGTTGAGTGTGACTCCAACCATGGGCGTCATGAACCCAAATTTGCATGTGCTCCCGGTCTAGGTGGACGCTCATGGCACCGTCGGTGCCCGGATAACCATGGTATTTTATGGATCATGCGAGTTTTGGCACCGTCCGTGATGTGGGTGGGCGTCGCACTGACGACTCTGGCTAGCACGAGAATTGGCACTAAAGGGATGACGATCCCCGAGGTGATGATATTATAAACACATATTTGCTGTATTGTATAACCAAGTGTAACTGTTTCTTGTCAGTTTTTAGACCTGGAGGAGGCCTATAGTCAGATGTCGCCCCTATGAGTGGTGTCTCAGGGCCGTGTAATGGAAAATCGTATGTTAAATGTGTCTTATATAGTCTCATTATTGATATATCGCCAGACTTGTATCTTGCAATATCAAAGATCACCAGACAAGCGGGAGGAAACTCACCTTGCTTCCTTAATTTAAGTGATTAGGTTAAGAAACTAAATCAGTGCCCCTAAAAGTGCAGACTATCGGATCCGGTTCTGGGGAAGCCGTTGTGAACTAACATAATTACTATTAAGTAACTTGATCTGTTTTTGGGCATTACTCTTGTGAGTGTGTTGCCTTTGTAATCTTAAATGTTTGTACATTTTTCTATTGTAAATTAATAAGAATTATTATGTGTAACCATGCTGTAGAGAAGGCGATAGTATCTGTTCTTGAACATTACTCTTGTGAGTGTGTTGCCTTTGTAATCTTAAATGTTTGTACATTTTTCTATTGTAAATTAATAAGAATTATTATGTGTAACCATGCTGTAGAGAAGGCGATAGTATCTGTTCTTGAACATTACTCTTGTGACTGTTTTGTCTTGTTATCCTAAATGTTGTATGTTTCTTTTTTTTTTTGTAAAAATAATAATAAGACTTATTATGTGTAACCATGTTGAGGGGAAGGCGATAATTGATGTTCTCCTGTATTGTGCCTTGCTCTATAAAATGTTTAACTGTTTCCAGGTGTTCTTAGATAGGGAAGCCCTGAGAGTTAGTTTTTCGTGGTTTCCTACTCTTTCGCAAATGCAGGGGCTTATTAAATCGTCCACGAGCGTATCCGGCATGACCCAGTAACGTCATGCCCTTTAGCATAGTATCTAATCCTTGTTTCGGCAAGCAGGTGTATGACCAATTGACACAGGGCCGTAATCAGTACTTGAATTATTATTTTTTTTTTATTATTTTTTTTTTTCTTCGGTAACATAAAATGGAGTGTCAGGACTTGGGTACGGCCGACCAATTAGTTTATTGTAGTTAAAAAATAACCATTAAAAATAGTGAACCAGAGCAGTCAAAGGGAGATCTTGCGTCATTTTCGAGAAGGATTGCTTCCTATTGTTTCAAACTTAACTGCCTCGAGTGGCTGGCTTGTCTTCCCATTTGTATAGAAATACACGACACTTTATGAGGATCGGTAATTAGTGTTCCGTCTGCGATCTGTTTTATTGCAGTCACAGATAACTATTGTTACTAAGAAAAGAAAATAAAACTTTGCGCAAGATATATTTCGAGGGCGAAGGCGCTTTTATGACCGCGATTGTCATGCGAGAGAGAAAAAAAGGGGTCAAAAAATTTCTCTTCTCCTTTCTAAAGAAATACGTCGCGCTTAATTTATTACGGACATAGTTAAATATTGAAAACAACGGCTGAAAATAACAATTCACTCGAAATACATTAAAAAAAGAAGGGTCCAGTATTGTCTCTTAAACAATAAGTTTCACCGGATGTTATACAAAAAGGATTCTCGACTTAATTACGCTGTGAAAGTTTAAATAGACTATTCATTGGCAAAATAACGAAAAGATTTATGATTTTTTTAACGGTCGCGAGGGACTTTCTATAGAGTTCCAAAATGGCGGCGCTAGGCTGAGATCCCTTAAATTAAGGGACCGCGATCTTCCGACCCCATTCTCGCCACGAAGTTATCAAGTCAACATCATTCTCGTCTTGACGCTGTTCGCGAACTTGAACAAGCTTTTCTCACATTTGATTGTTCATTCTTATTTGATACAATTTGTCCGGTAAATTCCCGAGGAACTGAGCCGTGTGGGTGTATTACGGCACGAATTGGCGGTCGCCAACCACTGAGGGAATTTCTTCACATCAGCGGCCCTGTAGTAACAGTATAAGGTCAGAGGGCCATATACGAGTCGACCTGGTCATACACTTGAAGCGGATCTGGGATAATACATTTTGTCCTGTATTGGAGTAAGATCAACCTTATTTATCCTCTTTTGCTTGTCATTTTATGGTGATATTTGAGTATTCTAGAGATTGGCGAGATCTAATCTTTGAGAATTGACACATTTCCGCAACGGACTGTTGTGTGATAATAAATTACTTCGACTGCCTGTCCATCTGAAAGGTTAGCGGAGTAGCAGAGAGAAATCTGCCCATTTGATTTTCCTGACGGAGTATCAGCTCGTCAGGATTAAATATATAACCAATTAACAGCAAATATGTGTTTCATTATGTATTTATACCTACCCAAGCACTGACGAATGCCTACCTCTTCCCACGACATCTTGAGATCTTATTGAGCCTTGTTTTACCTATACTGAGCTACCGGAGTAAGAGTCATACATTGTAACATCCAGGCTTTTAGTAATCCAACTTAATTAATTAAAGGGAAAAAGTCTGAAAATGCATTAAATTAAATAAAACAATATTTATTTTCATAAAGCTTACAAATACAGATTAAACTCAATTACATACAAATCTTAATATAAATTATACACAGCCACAACAAAAAAGCCTTTTATCCAAAATAAGACTAAAACTTAATTTTTTTATCTACCACCGGAGTCGCATCACCTACGAGGCCAACTAAAAAGGTCGTTTCGAGTACTTAGAATCTTCGTATCTATTTGTTATAATACAAAGAGTTAATAAAAATCTAAACACATCTTGGCGGATATAAGAGTTTTTCGGTACTTTTTCATTCAATCTTCATTTATATTTATAGTAATGGACGTTGTCATAATAAATATTATCTAATAAATAAACTTGGTCTAACATCTATTGCCGAGTTCTTTAGGGTTTTTATTACGTTTTTTGGCTCAAAGTGCTAACTTTTTGAGAAATTAGTACTATTAAAGCTTGATGGTTATGACCTTCGCTATCTGTTGATAACCAAATAAACTCGAAAAATGAGAGCGCAACCTAATAAAAAGTGGGCACTTTGAGCCACAAATACGCAGTGTTAACTCCGGAAGACTTCACCATACGTAATAATAACTGTGAAGAACCGTTTGAAGAATTTTTGAAACAATTAAACCATGTAATGTTAATTACAATTAAATAAACCCCCTTTTCCATGTCTTCAGAGGTCTACGAGTACATGACTTAATATTTTTTTTAATATTAAGAACGAAAATAAGTATATACATTTTTTTTAATATAAAATTAATTCTAGCACTAACTTTGTGCTAGAATTAATCGTTGTCAAGTTTTTATCCCGGGAACTTATATCTTTATTGACATTGGTTTCTGGTATTTCGTAGTTCCATTTTTTAGTATTAAAAACAATGGAAGTTTTATAAAATCTGTCGTTATTGAGCTATAATTTTGAATAACTTTAATGAAGAACAATATTTACTCGTACATTAAAAAAAGGACAAAAAAGTTATATCGAGAAATATGATTCCTCGAGAAATAAAAGAAATGTTTTAATTTTGAATTAATTTAATGAAGAAGAACACTTACTCGTACATTAAAAACTCGTTCATTAAAAACTCGTACATAAACAACGAATTATACGGTATCACAATTCCGTTGTACAATATATAATATAACTTGACAGGTTTATTGCGATATGGCAAACTCTTTCAACCAACTAGAAATAAAGATATCTTAATCGAAACTAGATAAAACACTTTTTTTTAATAATTGGGAACTAAAGAGAATCGAAGCCGCGTCCTCCGGGATGGAAGACATCTAGCCAACTAGACCACGGAGGTCGCAAACAGTGAATGCTGAATTAAGCCTTATTTTTAGAACTATGAAATTACTGCTGTGTTATAAAATCTATAGTGGTTGGATTATTTAATAAAAAATTCGTTTTTTATTCCACTAATAACATTAATTCCCGCAAAACATATTTCTGCCTTGTATTTCGAGGCTCTTTTCGTTTTCTTAACGTTTCAAAATTTACACATAATCGTAATTGTAAAAAAAGTGAAATAAAATTTTTACACACGTCACGAAACTTTTACAAAACATTGAATTTAGAAATGTTAGAGATTCATAGTAAATATTCAAAGAATGGGGAAAAAATCTCATCAATATTTTTTTTCCCGTAAGTTAATAGACCATACACTTTTCCAGTAAAACATTACATCAGTTGGACCTTAATATTGTTCTTGTAACAAACCGGGTCATTTTACCTGAAGAGATCCCCGAGATTGAAGGTAGAAACACGTGTCGCGGGGATCAATGTAAATAATGGAAGAACAAGGTAAATTTTCTAAAATTTAATCCCACAAAATTAAAACAGAAAATCTCAATTTATTCTTATTTTTTTCGTCCTTTTGCATCACAGAGAAATTAAAATGATAATTTTTATGGTAATATGTTTTTATTTCGGTCAAGGTTGTGGACATCATTTTTCAAACCAAATAACAGGGAAAGTGTCAAAAATGTCATCTTTTACTACGAAAATTACGTATTTTTATAATAGGTTTAATATCAACTTGTCTTTAATACACCAAAAATAACACTTAAATGTTATTTATCTCCCTAATTCATCTTCTTTGACCCTTTTCATCCCATTTAGGTCTAAGAAGAAGAAAAAACGTAATGTTTTATTACAACTTTCTAAATTATAGCTATAATAAAAACCCTCCATCGTGAAGGCGAAATTAAAACATTTGATGAAAGTTAAAAATTAATTTTTTTCCTCGAACAACTTTTTTCCTGATAAAAACTATTAAAGTTAATATCTCAAAAAGAAATCACTTTTTTATAATTTCTCTGATAGCCAAATAAAATATAATTATAATGGTTCTTATTTTCAACACAGTGTTATTATTTTTTTACTTTTGATAAAAATCGTTGTAATTTTTTAGTACATATAAAAATAAGATTGCGATGTAAAGAAAGTGCCCTTCGAGACGAATTATTGATTTTATTGTATTATACTTTTATTGTTTATAATACAACGTGACGTGTTTATTGTCATGTTGTGGTCTTTTACAATCAACTAGAAAGAAGTTTGAAATAAACAAGCCTTTAGTAAAAACTTTATTGGACTTTTTTTCTTTTGGGTTATCCGAAAGTTATAAAGAAAAAAATAATCAATGATTTTCAGTTTTTTCTCCATTTTCCCCAACTTTCTCACCTAATGTCATATGCTGTGTATTATGACTTATTTTTCTGTTTTGCTGATTCTTTACGTTTGTTATTATCGCGTAGAACTTTATACCTGATTTACTATTAAATGTGAGAACTTTGTTACACGTTTGAATGGAAACTGAGGTCTAATGAAGAAATAAATTTTAAAATTAACGAGGCAACCACTAATAACCAGTGGCACAAGGTTGCAAAGGTTGACTTGGATAGACCATCTAAGTATGAGTAGATTTCAGTTGAAATGGTCAACGAATATCATTATTAAAGTTTAATTTAATAACAAGGAAGAATATCACTTAAGGTAATGTACCGCTGGATCTTTGGAGGCTGGAAAAAACGGCTTACAAAAAAAAAACATTCAAGAGGCTTAATCAATATATATGCAGATCCATCTAAGGTAGGTAGGTAAGAGTAAGTATTGAAAAAGTTACTACCCTACCTTAGATGTTTACAAAGACTTAAAAAAACGTGATACGGCCCAATTTATCAAATAATGTACAAATAAAGAGTGAAAAAAGCCTTTAGGATAGTACGCATGATCACGTATGAACGTGGTAGAAGGGAAATATACGCGTCACAGTATAATAAAATCATATCCAATACATAGTTTAATGGCGTCATATTAATGATAGAATATAATTTTACTCTTAAGTTTCTGGGCAAAATTTTTAAAAATTTAAGAAAATACTATTTCGGAGAATAATTGCCATAAAGTAAAAAAAAGCCACGACTTTCCTATTTTTACGCTAATTATATATATTTTTGTGATATTTTAATTTGACAGAAATAATGGATTCTTATCCCGAGTTAGACCGATCTTGATGTGAGAGTGTGCGCTATGAAGAGGGGTATATAAATTTCCAATTATTATTATTATTATTAAATACATATGTAAAGTAAAAAAAAAATCAAATGGAATTTCTAAATTATTTCAAAATATTTTTTTTATATTATGAGTAGAACTACTTCTATATGTATTGAGAAATTTTGAAATAGCCTCAATGGTAATTTTCATGTTTATATTATGAGTAGAACTACTTCTATATGTGTTAAGAAATTTTGAAATAGCCTCAATGGTGATTTTCATGTTTAAAATGTCAATATCAATCAATCAATCTAATTTTGGTGTTTTCGTAAGACGTTAGAAGCATACTACTACAAATGATATAAAAAACTAGAATGGATATTATAAATAATATGTCTAGAAACTCAAAAGCTCCCCAAATAAATCTCCGTAGTAAAAATAATTGTGAAATGTTTAGCTTCCAAAAGAGATGTAGGATAAATCCAGATTCACATAAATTTTCTTTTCCCTTTAAATTTTCCGATTTGTTTTTCATATAATTTGTATACATATAATTAATCGTCATATTAATAAATAAATAAATACATCTTCCGTGAACCTATTGGTAAAACGCCTTCCGAACTTACGGCAAGTTACTGGTTCCATTCCCGTTGGAATCTACTTTAAAAAAGTATCCAGTCTTGTTCTTACTTAAGGAGGTGGCTGCGGCCATTAGATTCGGCACATCACCTTAATTGAAGATTATTTCATTCAATAATTAATTAATTGGCAATAACTGCAACAGCTGTATGGATTGAACACGCAAAATTTGAACACCTGAAATTTAGCGCTTTTTGTAAAAATTGTGTCTATAATTCAAAGCATTTTTCATTCATGATTCAAAAAAATCAATTAATTTTCCTAAAGTACCTGAAAAACTCCTTCCTGCTCGACGGCGGACTAGGGAAATAATTTTAATTTTTAATTTGGAAAGATCCCTTAGGTATAATGCATTGCGGCGCGGCGTTTAGAAAGTTCCTTGTTAATTTTAATAAATGAACTTTTTTCTCATCTCAATGGCCACTTTGAAAAGTCTCTGATGAAAAAAAGTTATGACCTAATGAAGTTTTAAGTTTTTCAAAATTAATATTTTTCCTTCATTTTTTACATACATAATGCTTATACTTCCTCAATGGTGGATATTTATTTAAGACATAACCTAAATTTACATTGATTTCAGTGTAAACGAGATAAAGAGTGAAAATATCAGATGAACATAACCAGAGGATTGAAAATTTTAAATGAAGTTAAAAACTAGAACATTCAAAATGTCGAATTTGTCAGAAGAGTGAAATAAGATGAATGAAAATGTTAGGTTTGTCAAAAGAGTAAAGTAAGAGAAGTGAAAATATTTGATTTATCAGAAGACACAAGTAAGAGGAGTAAAAATGTTATATTTGTCAGAAAAGTAAAGTAAGGGGAGTAAAGATGTTAGATTTGTCAGAAAAGTTAAGTAGGACGAGTTAAAATGACAGATTTGTCAGAAAAGTGAAGTAAGAGGAGTAAAAACCCTAAATTTGTCAGAAAAGTGAAGTTAGAAGCGTAAAAATGCTATGTTTGTCAGAAGAGTAGAGTAAGAGGATTGAGAATGTCAGATTTTTGAGAAGACTGAAACAAGAGAAGTGAAAATGTCAGATGGATAGTAAAACAAAAGAAGAGAAAATATCAGATTTGACTGTGAATGGTTAATTCTATGCAGGTAATTATGGCAAACAATCAAGAAAAAAAAAATTTTGGTGAAAAAATCTATTAAAAGTATTTAGAAAGCATTTAGGAATTAATTTACATATGTTTAAAGTAATTTTGAATTGAGTTGTTAAAATGCATGTGAACAACGAAAAACTAAAGCCAGTTGAGGAATATTCTTATCAGGAAAGCATGTTTTTGAGAGATGAAAAGATATAGAAAGTTGTTAAAAAGTTGTGTTGCAGCGAAGAACAAGTACACCAATGTGTTTACCATGTATGACGAGATGTATGTATGTGGCAAATACTATTGGCGTGAAAAGTAAGGTTTGGGGACACATCCTCTCTGCTTTCCTCAAAAGAGAGATTGTGTGATAGTATAGGTATATAGTTACAGACGTAAAACTAAAAAATAGATACGATACAAAAACATATCAATGCGATTTTTTATAAAGTGGAAATACAGAACACAGATCTCTACGACTTCCCACACAATGACACATATTTTGCCTCGTCCAGATTAATATATCTCGTCACTCTATTTTGTTTCTCATAGTTTTCACCTTTACCTTGTAACGATGGTCGCTATCAGTGTAGCATGTGTCCTATTAGGACGTGCTGATGATTTTGATATCGACATCGTTATCTTCGTTTTAGTTGATTCTGCATTACTTCTCGTACAGAATCATCAATATAGCGGATTGCTTATTTTTATACGCGTGATGATCTTGATTTGTAGTCAATGAGTACAGGCTCAGGAATGCGGATGTAAATCGATAAGTGGACCGTGGGTAAATAAATAATGCAAGTCTTGACAGCTGAATGAATGACAATACTAATATGTTTATTTCTCGGCGTCCGAGTAATTTATACCAATGAGTAAATACATTCGCGATATATATCTGCCTTGCTCTAACGCATGGACTGGCGGTAGGTTAATTATTTATATTTGGAGATGGCTAGCCAATTTGCAGACGCTGTAAATAGTAAATATTGTCGTTGTTCATAGTGTGTAACAATCATTGAATTCTTCATCGGTCATTGCCCCTGTATGTTTACTATCTGACAATAATTAATTTAAATAATTGTGTTTAACAATTATTTATTTATTCATTCATTTAGGTAGGTATTCCTACAACCTCATTTAAAATGTTTCCAATTGTTCCTTTTATGTAAAAATGTTATAATTTGTTCCAAACGCTTTCTGCTCTCATTCTATTTTATTCCATGCCAGCATTCTCCAGCTAGATGGCATGGCTATCCTCGCAACCTCAGTTATATCCTACACTTATTGGAGCATTGGCCTCCCAAAAGATCTACGGCCGTCAGGTCTGCTATCCTGAATACTCTTCGACGGTTGGCCATTATTCATAATTTCTGCGTAGCCCATCCAACAAGCTAGCTTCGTTAGTTCTTAATCCGTTTGCCGTTCATCTCAAAAGGGAGCCGGCTTCTAATATTTTTTTATTTTGTAATCAGAGAGTCACTTTAAGCTATGAAAACCTACCCGAATTTTCTGTCGAGAATTAGGTTTTCTTTCTTTAACAAGTTTTGTACAAACCTGTCGGCGGCGGTTATTAACGGTTAGTATTCACGCTAAGCCTGCGGCCATCCCAGGTTAGATTCCTTGCGGATTAAAATCCCGACAAGTTTTTACTCTGAGACCGTTTTACATCTGGATATTTTTTTTGTTACTTATTTACTGTGTACCAAAAATTATTTTAAAGCTATTAAAAAAACTAGCACTATGTAAAAAAAATCTGAAAGGTTGAATCGTATTAAACATTCTTATTGTCTTGGAAGTTTTATCTCCTTGCCACCGGAAATTTGAGGTAAATTTGTCAAAACCGTGTAAAATCTGCAGTGCAACAGCTTGTATACTAACGAATACACGTCTTCCATCAACGAGGTGGTTGTCAATCATACTGAAAGATAGTTTATCATATTTTAATCTACGATAGAGCATGAGATAGGTTATAACGTTTTAGCTATGATTAGATTTCGGTGTAGGAAAATCCCTGCTAATGGTCAGGAAATACGGTGACCAGTTCATAGATATTGCATTTGCCATATTCACTTTCAACTACAGTACGCTTCCTAAAAATACCATTTTTTTAAATATCTAACATTAATTAGAATATAATTTACTCTTTATATATGATATTACAAATGTAAAATACATACTAAGCAATAAGTTCAATTATTACTTTAAAAATTAAAAAAAAAAGACAAGTTCCATTCATTAAAATTCTCAGTCAAGACCTACAATTGAGGCAATACCAGAGATGAAACCCCCTGAAGTACGTTAAAAATATCCACCGATCCAGGCAGTAATTACCCAAATTTTGCATTCTCACGATCAATGAATTACAACGCACCACTGTCCCTAGCAATTACTATGGGCGTATTTGACAACTAAAAGTCATTTCTTTAAAAATATACTTGATTTTACCGAGTCATCTGTACCATTATAAAACTACCACCAAATACGCAAAAAAGTCGCGTTTGTTGATATTGCAAAATGTGAGAAATAAAGCAGCGACTTTCTGCAGTAGTCTAACACGTTGTTACCGCACGACCTATTATAATTAAAACAGCAAGTATAGGGTGGCGCGATCTTTATCAAACATGTTTTTCTTTTAAAGGTGTATATTGATTGGTATTAACGTAATAAATGCACATGGAAATTATGTGCAAAAATTAATATTGGCCACCTCGGCTCCTATTGAGCAACATTTTCAATGACGGATTCACATAAATGGATACGTATATCTGCAACGATACGAGTGATGTTAAATTTAAGGTCATCGATTGTTTTTGGATTCTTGGCGTACATTTGAAATTTAACATAACCCCAGAGAAAAAATCTAAAGGAGTTAAATCACTCGATCGTGGCAGCCAATTCACATTTTCACGACGAGAAATTACGCGGTCGGAGAATTTTTCCTGTAATAAAGTCATTGTTCCGTAATCAGTATGACAAGTAGCCCCATTTTGTTGAAACCACATATTTTCCAAGTCTTAATCGTCCAATTAATGCAAAAAAAAGTTTAATACATGTCACGATATCGATTTCTATTGACCGAATATATTATTTCATAGGGTGGCGCAACAAAAACTACAATTTTAAATTTGCCGCCATTTTTCAGTTGTCGAACGTATACTATTTATAATAGACATACGTCATTAGCATAACATATACGAGTACATTAATAACACGATTGCAGAACTTAATTTTAATTTAACATAGTAGTATAAGGTTGCGTAACAGTTCGTGTTACGCAACCTTATACTACTATGGGCACCCATCTGAAATAAGATCTGAAAAATGTGATATTATCAGTACTGAAAATTCTGATATTAATTTCAATAACTATTTCTTACTCCATTTACCAATCAGTCGTTCGTTCGTTGCTGGGCCTAGTAGTCGAGGATTCCCTCGCCATTTCAACGTCAATTTAATTGTAAAGCGAAGCTATGCCGTGGATTTTTTTTAAGTGCTCATTTATACACCAGCAAACTCACTGGCCACACCACTGCACTGGATCCGATGAACCGAAGTGAGACGATTGGAGCACATCGGCATTTATTTTATCCTCTTTTTGAAGTAATAGATATGACCGAAATCAAAGGTATCCTTATACCCTCGAATACTAGGCGAAGAAAATACCTGTACCATCAGAGGGCAGCAGCGCAGCGTTAAATTCGAATCCTGTGTCTTACTGCGTGGCTGTACACCTCACCATTTACCATTAGTTTCCAACTATTATATTGCGACTTTCAGGAGAACGCCACCGGTTTCATGGAACGATTGCAACGAACCGCGTTTTAATTGTTATGGAAAAAAAATTAAACAGAAATTTGCATAGTAACCAAAAATTCTTATTTAAAAACAATAAAAATATTTCTTGTAAAGTTTATGCAAACATCCATACCACCTGTCGGAGTAAACAGATAGGACAGACCGTTGCATTTGACTATCACGACATACATATTTCGCCTTCTCTATATCCATGCATCTTCTTATACAGTTCAGCCGATTTTTTTAACACTTAACATTTTCTTGTTTACAAAACATCATTTTCTTAGTTCAATTATATTTTCCTTTGTCTTCCTTTACTACGCTCTTCACTCAAATTTGTATTGTACATTTGTTTCGTTAAACGTTTTTCATTCATTCGTTCTACATACCCAAACCATTGCAGAGTGATCTTCATTTATTCTACTTATTACATTAGTAAGTTTACATTCATCGCTAATCATTTTATTTCGCATTCTGCATCATATTGTTAATTCATGCATTTTTCTGTATTGATTATTTTTAATGGTTCAAGAAAAATACGTCATATTTTATTGGTTCATTTGATTTCGTTTGTAATTTTTTTTATATCGAAACTTTTATCAAAACTCATAACCAATTATTTTTTTAATCAAGCAAGTTTTAAAAGTTTACCTAGTTATTGAGTGAATTTAAAGGAAATCAAACCTGATACGCGAGTTTTCTAAGTATAGCCAACGTATGCTAATCACAGGTGTGGATTTGAAGAGAAGAAACAGTGAGAACGGGCGCTTGTCGATCAAACCAGATAGTTACAAAGCGGTTTAAAGTAAGATACTACGCTAGTTAATTCTACTTACTCTCGGTAACTACCTACTTCAAAGGAGTTCTATAAACCCGTGTTTAGGCAGCCGTATAAAAGGTGGAAACTTTATCAAGATGTTTGCTGAAACTTAACCTAATGTGTTTCCATAAGTCTTTTATTTCTTCCTTCTTTTTCATTATATATCCACTGTGTGATGACACCGGCTCTTTTCTGTCTCTCTCTTGGATCATGAATTGTCATCTGTTTCGTTTCACCATCGTTTTTGTTTAGTTCTTAGCATGCATTTTAGTAACACTCTAGTCAATCGTTTATAAATTGAACCAGCCCATTATCATTTCAGTTCTGATTTTTTTTATTTAGTCATTGCTACTTATGTATAAATTTAGTCTCTAGTATTCTCCATTGCACAATAAGGATTAGAAAAATGGACGATGAGAAGGGAAACAAGAAACATGGTAGAAATCATCGAGATGTGATTTTGGAGACGGATGCTCCGTATCACATGGACCACGAGGCACACCAACATCTCTATCATTCAAGAATCGAAGATGATCGAAATACTTTCAACAACATGTAGAAAAAGAGTCGATGTATACTTTGGTATGTTGCTAGAAAAAAATATATTAAAAGTCCAGAGAAACTGGTGATAACTAGGACGTTTGAGGGAAGTCGAGCAGAAAGGTGTCCTATGAGATGGACGAAACAAATAGCCAAATCCTCTTTAAGTGCTGCATTCAACATACTCCAGGAATGAGAGGGACAGAGACTTGTGATGTGTCTAGTTCAAAGTATAACAGATGACTACAACACACAGGATTTAGCAAGTGATGAAAAGAAAAATTAAAGCAAATGTACGTAATAAAGCTAACAAATTAGAGAAAACATTGAGGTTATTAGTTTGAATGTAAAATTAGTCTAAATTTAAACCAATTCGTGGAGAAACAAAACTATAAATGTAAGTTGATGAGTATCTCAGATAAAACGGACAAAAAATAATAATTAGGTCAAATATATAGAATCGTAAACAGTTCTTAATTGAATTCTCAATGCTTCAATATTTGATTCATTGATATGGTAAACGTTCAACATATTTGAATAAGTAATACAGACATAATATTAATGATTGTTCGGCCCCATCATTCGAACCTTTGGGTTAAGAACCATTGGAGTAGGCACGAAACTCACAGCTTGAATATTTAAACAGCATTATATGTCTACTCTGAAAATCAAGAATTTAAATTCTAAAGGCACTACAAGAAATCTAACCTTACAAAATAAATGTTTATGTTCTTTGAAATTTATTTGCTTAGATTATAAATTCTCTTTACAATCTTATTTTCTTTTTTAAGAATACACTTATTCCCTTTACAACGTATTTTTTTCTTAAAACAAATTATTCAGAGGAAAAAAATCATACGGATTTTTAAGGGATATTTTCTTTCTTCAGTCGACGATTTATACTTACAAAAATAATTTGAAGAACAATCTATTACAATACACCCTTGTCTTTTGTAGTTTGTACTTTCAAGATAAATAAATAACCCTTTTCAGTACAGCGTGCGGAGGAAAACTAATATGTGTGAGAGAAAGAAGGGTTTGTTTTTAAATTATAGTGTATATTATATTAGAAAAAAGTAAGCAGGGGTCTTCAACAATCGAATAAATCAAAAATAAATTCTTTGAAAATGTTTTCTTTAAATACTCGATTATTTTTCATTGAATTAAACGTATAAAAAGCAACACGGTTTTATATGTTGGGGTAGGCAAAGAAGACATATCTACACCTTTCTTTCTACATAAACAGCCTTCATCTCATCCACACTCTCACGTGCCGTTATGTTTATCACGCTTTTCACTTGAAAACCCTTGGTTATACTGTAAGAAGATTTATATCTTGATGCATTGTATTGAACGACATGGCATTTTAATATAACTTATCAGAAGGTGTTTGTATATCAAACAAACAGAAATTAACAATTTTTTTGTCATCATTGGAAAATAAGTTTCTGAGTATACCACGGAAGTTATAAAAACAAAAAGTTATATTCTAAGCCAAAATATGGTACCACAGTAAAATCACTCCTGTAAGTTCTTCTTGTCGCACTTCTTCTGTTCTGATTTCTTTACTGCAATGTCAGATGAAGAATCTCCTGTTTTTTCTTGTCGTGTTTTGTCTTTCTCGTTTTGATGAATAATGTCATCGTTATTCATTAGTTTCAAGATGTCATAATTACAAACTATTATCAACATATGAGCCTCTCAGTATTTTTCGGTAACGCCAGACTTCAAAATCTTCAAGTCCCCTTTTGGACCTGAGTAAATATCTATGCTTCAACAATAAAGAAAAGTGCGAAAAATAAGTGGTAACGTCAAATTTATATGTGTAATTGAGGATTGGAATCATTATTGCAGAGGATATCCTGCATTTTGAAGAAACAACATTGTGCTTAACGTTTTGGTTTTTAATAAATAAAAACTGTGGTACACATAAAGGTTCGCAAACTGTGATTTGGTCACTTCTGTCCTGAAGAGGGCAGACGGTAGTTAAGCGCGAAAACAGGGGATGAAAGTACACGAGTTTAGGAAGCAATTACTTTACCAGATTTATTGTTGATGGGTCGCGAAACGCCCTTTCGGCAGGCAGGGAACAGTGGAAACAAGGTGTTGCGTCGTTTTATTTATTTCGATCAAATTCTCGCAAATCGCTGTAATCCTTGGTGTTTCAACAAATGCTAAAGGCTGGGAAAAAATCTTCCTGATTTCGTGCCCAATTAAAAAATACAGAAGGTCATCCTGTAAATTATTATTTATAATTGACTCATAGATACAAATAATGACGATCTTTGAAATACAACAGCAGGAAAACAAAACAGGGTCATCATTTTATTAAACAAGTTCAACGATCCACAAATGTATGTTGAAAAACATCAACTTGTAGCTCAAGTACAGTTTGATGATCATCATTTTTCCCAAGATGGCACATTTGTGTGGTGGGATTCGAAACACAGCATTAACATATTATTATTATTTTTATTATTATTACACATGACAAGAAATATACACAATTTGAGAAAAAACAACAGGTAATTTGATTTGGACATATAATTTTAATGGATCTGGGTTTGTTGCCTTTCATTTGTAGTATCCCCAGTAAACTAGGCTTTTGCCTGTATCTCACTGAGGATATTTAGCATGAAGAAATAAATCGATACTTCTTTCCGATTTTTGATAACACAAAAACCCCGTTGCACGCTCTCATCAACCTGACAAACAGTGACTCTCAACTACAACTGGAAACATCTTGCGAAACTCAACTCCTCACACATCATCACTCCAGAAAGACCAAAAATATTCATTCCACAATATACCGCACACAATCATAAGAATAAAAATCAAAACAAATCCAAAACAAAAAAAAGAAGAAAAAAAGAAAAACACACAGAAACACAAATACAAAAACAACCAAAATTAAAACAACAAGAAGAGACCCACACTCACGAGCTCACATAAATCCTTTCCACTCGTCATTCATCCTGAAAGCCCAAGTACTCAAAATCCTGTCGCAATAACAACCACGCTCCGATCGACTGTCTAAATGGTTTTCCTACCTTTACTTTTATTGAAGTCGGCACGCCATTGTATGTAATGGGAGCCAAATAAGCATATTGCCTTTGGGCAAAAGAGGTTTTAACTCTAGGGATGGTGAACATTCCATTAGTTGCCATGCGTGTCATGTGTGTCTGCTGAGTTTGCATCTTCCCCTCCTCTCGATGGTAGTGCCAGATAATGGATTTGAGAAGTAAATTGGCTATGTTCAGGACCTGATACTCTCTGAAAAGCTCCGTCGTGGGATACCGAGCAGGAAGTTTATTGATTATTTTCACAATCAATTTTTGGGAAACCTGTAATATGTGTTTTTGGGTTAAGGTGCATCCCCCCCAAACTGATATCCCGTAAGAAAGTGCTGACTGACATAAGGCGAAGTATATACTTTTAAGAATATTTTCACTGAGCACATTTCGAATCATACGGAATATGTATCCTAGTTTTCTGATTTTTGCGCTCAAAGTGTTAATATGGACCTCCCAACGAAGGAACTGGTCAACATAAACTCCAAGGTACTTTATACTATCAACCCTTTCCAAGGAAACACAACTACAGTCAGACATGGAAGAACAAGTGTGTAGTGTTATGTACTTATTTGTAGGTGCTTGAGTTCTTGTAGAAATGCTAAATGTGATGTATTTAGTTTTTTGGGAATTTAGAGTCAATAAATTTGAGTCCATCCATTCTTTAACTACACGCAATTCTTCGTTAGCCTTTAAGAATACATCATCCCATGTTCGAATAGAAGAACCGTGTCGTCCGCAAAAGTAATAATCTTACCCCTGAGAGAAAGATTACACAACTGATTGACATATATCAGGAACAATATAGGTCCCAGAACACTACCTTAAGGTACTCCGATGAGTTGAAATTGAAATGCTTATATTGTTGATGAGCAGCCCAAAACCCACAGCTGCTTGTAAAGAGAAAATAAATAAAGTTCATCTTATTAAATAAATAAAAATGTTTTTTTTATAAATACTCGTACATATCGTCACTCTTTGTCCCTCGTCCAAAAGCAAAGAAAATAGGTTTGAGAAAATAAAACATTTGAGCCACGTTATTGAGCGAGTTTTTTTTTATTAATAAGCTCACACTAATACGTTAAGAAATAAAACACGACAGACGAGCATACGACCAGTTTGATGGAAAATTCTTAATGATATTTTAGTTTCATTATCAGTCACATTGTGAATGAAAAATACTTGTGTGTATTGGTTCAATGTTTGCAACCTGTTGCACTTGAGCAGGTATCTACATAATTTTGACAGGCTAAAAACATTTCCGACTAAACGGAAGGATAGGGAGTGGGAGAGGGGAAGGGGAAGGAAGAGGGGGGAGAGGGAAATGTGAGAGGGGGGAGGTGATGAGATGAGAGGGAGAGGAGAGGAGAGGAGTGTATATGGAGAGGACAATGAGAGGAAAGGGAGAGGGCAATACGAGGGAGGGGGAAGGGAGACGAGAAGTAAATGAGAGGGAGAGGATATGATAGGGGAAGAGGATATGAAAGGGGGGCGTGGATGGTGAGAGGAGCGAGATGGGCGATGAAGGAGGAAGCCGAGGATGGGAGAGGGGGATTGTGAGAATTGGGACTGTGAGGGAGGAGTGGAGAAGGTGAGGGGAGAGGGGTAAGGAGGATAATGTGAGGGAGATGGTGAGTTGGTGAGAAGTGGGGAGGGGTTATGAAGGGGAGAGGAAGAGGAAGTTGAAAAAGAAGAGGAAGCGTATGAGGATGAGGAAGAAGGAGAGGGAAATTAAGGGCTTATCTGAAGGTACAAACTGCTGGGAAATTGAAATCTTCAAAAAAATGTTGAAAGTAAAAAAAACACCGAACAAAAAATTTCCTTTTCCATTTGAGTGATTTTGTGTGAATAATTTTATACGGAAATTAAACAAGAAAAATATTCTTTTATTTCTGAGCCATTATCTCTCAGATTGTAAAAGGTTTTCTTTTTTAAACGTTACCTCTTTTAAATAAAAACAAACCCCTGAAGCATCCGGCAGCTAATTAAAAATAATCGTTGTGCTGTAAATATCTCATAATCGATAGGCAAAGAAAGTTTTTTTCCACAGTAATGCCTTATTTTTATACTCCCGTCAGTTTTAATTAAGAAAAAAAAACAAATAATGGATATAAAAGTGAAAACGATTCTGTTTCTGAGAAAAAAACACATTTTTTTTCCAATGTTAGTAAATTTCGAAGTGTTTCATCCAGATTTTCCAATGTGCCCATTATTAAGTCTAGAAGCCAATTATTTTTGGTACAGTTTTGAATTGCATTGTTTATTAAATAATATTAGAGCGTGCCCGGGTGGCAATATTGTCTTTAGTTATCAAGCCTTCGGATTTAGAGCCACTGCAGATGACAAGGAACCCGTGGTTCGTAATTGCACATGTTGGTGACTACTAAGAGGCAAAACTAATTGCACACGTACTCAGCGTGTACGAGATTGTTACAAGATGAACTTTAATCAGACTGGGAACCTTTTAAATTTTTTTTTGGTACCATCGGGTATCGAACCCAAAATTGGCAGATTGATACATGCATTAATTGAGTTATCATGCTGGAATACTTGCTGAGTTATTTATCTTATTTCTGTTTCATTATATTAAACGGTTGACTAGTGATTATTTTTTGTCTATGGTAACGGATTTTTGTTTGCGTTAGAAAAAGTAATTTAAAAACAACCAAAAAGTCATAAAATATAAGAGTCCTCAGGTATCAAAACTCTTAAAATATGCTTTTTTCGATATTAATATAGAAATATGTCGAAACGTCTTATGAAAAAAATCGGACTACATTTCTAGTAATTCATTAAATTTTGTATATTTTTTATTAATTTATCTACCGTAGATTTCACTAATCAATAATTCATAATAAATATGATTAAGAATGCGCTTGGATACAGAAATACAAAATTGAACAATATTAAATTACGGAACACAAATATGATTCAAATAAATTGTAGTAAAAAAAACATTAATACTGCGCATAATAGGCCAGAGCTCAGAATGCCCAGAGCCGTACCGTGCAAGAAAAAATCTGTCAATATTAAAAAAAAAACTTAATTAGCACATTACATGAACACATTCAACTACTATATTGTATATAATATCAAGATACTATGCGTGTCCAGAAAGTAAGTGTACTGAGGCTCTCACGACCGGATGGATTTTATTTGCGACATGTTGGCTACACTTCCGTGTAGCCTGACCCTTCTCCTCCGCAACGAGACCGGTTCGAGGTCAGTTCGTTGAGAAGTGTCGACGCGACAACACGTTTCGTGAAAAATGTCAATTAAATTTCCCGCCAAGTGCGAAATACGCGGCGTCATCCGTTATCTCGTTTGGAAGGGAAAACCTCCGGTTGAGGTTTATAATGAGGTGAAAACTGCATATGAGCTATGAATCGTACAAGTGTCTACAAGTGGTGTCGCGAGTTTAAAAACGGTCACGTCACACCTCTTCACCCTCCGCCAAAAAAAACACAATTTCAGCCAAGAAAATCGTGGCATCCGTGTTTTGGGACTGTCAAGGCATAATTTTAATTGAATATATGCCTCAAGGGGAGACCATCAACTCTGCAAGGTACTGTGAGTCCCTAAAAAAATTGCGGAGGGCGATTCAGAATAAGAGGAGAGGCATGCTGACAAAAGGAGTCTGCCTGCTGCACGACAATGCCAGACCACACACGGCCAACGCCACGAAGGAACTGCTCGCCTCGTTTAAATGGGATGTCCTGAACCATCCCGCGTATTCCCCTGACCTAGCACCTTCAGATTACTATCTCTTTACCTCCCTGAAGCTGCACATGGGTGGAAAAAGGTTTTCAACTGACGAGGAGGTAAAGGAGGACGTGGAGAAGTGGACGGAGGGGTTGGCGGGAAACTACTTCGAGGAAGGCATCAAAAAGTTGATACCCCGCTTCACCACCTGCATTGAGAAAAATGGCGACTATGTCGAAAAATAGCTTACATATGTACTACGGTAACGACGTAATTTTTTTGTTTAAATAAAAAAAATTGTAACCTACAAAAATTCAGTACACTTACTTTCTGGATATGCCTCGTTTATTGTATTATTCCTGCTTGTATGCAATTCAAAAATAATTTTTATCTACATAAATGAACACATCTTCAAATAATACGTTGGAATCCTTGAATTAAGAAAAAAATATCAATTAATTAAAAAATATACATCAATTTTCCCTTTTGAGGTGTTTGCTCTCTAAAGCTTTGCGCTATATAAGGTGTCCTTTTATTATTCTTAATATTATAGTAAAATAAAAGAAGTGACCTTGTTGGTAAAATGCCTGTTTTCGAACCCGAAGACTGCGGGTTCGATTTCTTTTAGTACCCAGCTTTTCCTCAAAAAGAGCTCCAGTCTGATTTGAATTTAAGGCTTGTTCAAACACCTTTGTTCTTCGTTGCCATAGGCCAATGTCCCGTTAGATTTTTCTTCGAACAACTAAAATCGCAAAACAATTTAAGTGAATTATAATAATAAAGAGCAGATTAAAAATAAAACCTTTCAATACATAAGAATAACTAGAGGTAAATGAACTTTTTGTGTGATTTTTTTCTTCAAGAAGCACTAATGCCATTTGTTCACAGTACACCTCGTGTATGCGATGGTCTAATCCTATAGGATAAACACGAAAAAAACCTTCGCAGTTTGCCATTTTAGGAAGAACACAACTTAATTGTTTTCCTATTCAGAACTTTTTCTTGTTACTTTCCTTTATACAAGGGGATCTTTCTTGTGGAGAGGACTGATAACAGGGAAAATAAATTAATATTTATCCAAGATTAACACATTAAACTCCATAGTATTGTATTGTACAGCACTTTTGTTATATATAGTACAACCTTGAGGGCTTTTTGCTATCTAGCAATATCTCATGTGTTTAAAGAGATTTTAAATAGGTTATAACCGAAATCCATACTGGAACCGTTTTTTTTTAAATCGTGTCCAGCGGGAATGGAGGTCGCAGCCTGAAGAAGGAAGACACATTTTGTGACTAAACCACGTAGATTTTTACTATGTTGAAATACAATCTAAATTATAAAGGAGTTCTATTGCGGATACGTTTATTATTATTTTTATAAAATCTAAGATTCAAACAACGATAAGCGACAAAAAAAGTGATTTCTTATGCAAAATGGGATCATCGTTAAGTAATAATTATTGTTTCTTGTATCAAACCTAAAACCTTTTTTTTTTTATTAAACAAAGTAAATTATTGTACAAACATTTGTCAAGGCTATACCTATATACAAATTTATTTCTTAACTAATCTTAATTATATGTTATAATTTATGAACTAACTTAATCTTATTTTCCTACATATCATTTTATTTTATTTATTCAATCTTAATATATGAGATCTTAGAAATAATTAACACCTACATACTACTTATAACTAGATAACAATTCTAACACTTATTATTTAGCAAAAACAAGTCCACTCGTTCAGGCTACTTGTATTCCATCACATTCACTCAGACCTTAAACCTAAAATCTTTGAAGTGATTTCTTATGCAAAATGGGATCATCATTTAGTAATAATTATTGTTTCTTGTATCAAACCTAAAACATCCGATTGAAATATAAGCGTCTTATATACATACGACTTCGTAAAAATTTCCCATTTATAAATATAAGTTTTAAATCTGCCTTTGTTCCTGATTTAATTTAATCCAATATACCCTGGACTTAAATGTGTTAAGAACAAAGCTAAATTAAGGAAATGGTTGCTGTTTGTTACATTCTCTTTTTCTTGGACTATTGATAGAAGAGAAATGGAAAGAAGGTAACTAGTGTGTTGATTTGAGTGGGTTTAAAAAGTAACCAAAAGTTTTGAACTTTCCACAAAATTGATTGTTTGTTGTTGTTTGTAAGTTAAACAATAAGATATCTAGATCCAATCCTATGAAAAGCAATGTTCAAATAAAACAAAGTATCTGAGTAAACAATACAAGTTCAATTCTCAGAAAGCGACGTCATGATAACGAAGTGGTACACAAAAGTACTGTTTTGATATTATATCGTAATATAAACATCATCTCAAAGTACTGGAGGTTCATCAATACTTAAGCTTAAAATTGAATATCTTATAAATCAACAGTGATATGAATATTCCTTATAATCTGTAAACAAATTAACTTTCTTATTAACTGTTGAATTGGTTCTCATGTTTTATTCTTCTTCTTCATATGCGTGTCAAGTACCTAAATATTTTCCACCCAGATTCTGCCACCTGGATAACACTGATCGCTCCATGAATCAAGTTGTCCTTGGTGCAAGACACCGTTAACCGCAGCAAGTGTCGCAGGTACTGCAGTGTCAGAGAGTCGATTCATCATTCCTGATTCCAACCAGATGAGTGGCCCCAGATATTTTTTGACTAACAATAAGCCTTCAGACCCGAGGAAAAAATGCAGGCGCAGTTTAGTCAATGCTAAGCTTCTGTAATTAACATCTCATGTAGAAGCACGAGTATAACCACATTGCTCTGAACCTTCCATGAGGACCTATATTTATTTTTTCAGAAACAAAACAAATACAGGAAGAATCTTATAGCAAAATAAGGAATGTTCCATTATTAATTGGAAAAAAATGTTAACCTTCTCTATCGTGGACGATATTCAATTGATTAGAAACTTTTATTCTGCTAAAATCTTAGTCGAGTTTATAGTCTGTTTTTTTTAAATTAGCTACAAATTCGAGACATTTTATTTTTGTATCGTCTGGAATGTTTACGCTACAATGGAAAAAGTAGATCTCTCGAACAAATCATCATTTTATGATTTCTCGCAATCCGCAGATTCTTTCTCATCGTCTATATTCCCACTCGGTACCAATTTTATTATATTTAAAAGAAATTAGATTATACTCTAAACACGGTTTAATTTTATGACAAATTGTTTGAACAGGTCGTGATACAAAAAGCTGTGTCGGAAAACTTCGACCTGTGAGTCCTCTTTAGCTTAAATTTAAAATTCAACAAAGATGTCGGGATGAAATACCATCAAGGTGTCTTTCAAACTCTTGACAATATAACTGTTATTAACAAATCACAAACTTTTCAAAATATTTTTTAACGATACTGAAAGTTCCCTCGGAGGGATTTAATCAAGAAATATTAAAAACAAATATTTTGTTTAGATTCAGGAACTTATAATTGGCCCTGAACAACCGTCCGTCAAATTAATAATTGAATTGTTGACAGCTTGGTACTAAAAGGACAATCTCAGTTTTTTTTATTATTCATGCCTGTTTATCAAGTAAAAAAATCATTTATAAGTTATTAAAAGTTCATTTATATTCATGACACGTTTATCAAAAATTGCTATATTGATATCGCAAATATATTTTTCATCTCTTTTTAAAATTTCATAAATCAATCTAAAAGAATGTAAATATAATCATATTTTTAATTTTATTTGAAGTAATATTCCTCTTGTGTTTTTTTAAGCTTTTGATTGGTTCAATATACCTTTATATTCTATAATATTATACAAGTATGACAAATTTCGGTTTTGTCCGAGTGTATGTCGGGAAAGTTGAAAGTCCGTCTGTGACCAAGTAAAACAAATGATAAGTATAATTTTCTGATAACAATATATTGGGTGTTAACATAAGTTGTGTCCGTTTTTTTTTTTTCAAATTTAAAAATGATCACCAAAAGTTAAACCAAATGGTAAATGTTATACGTCATTCGAAAGAAAATGTTCTGTTTTACGGGATATAATTAATAGGAAATATAAAATAAGCACCAAAAGTGAAATAAAATGGTGAAGGTTATACGTCGTTATTACGTCATTTGAAAGAAAATTTTCTGTTCTACAAGACATTGTGTTTGCTTTTACGTTACATATATTATTTTATTTGATTACAAGCCTTCAAAATGGAATGTCGAGTAGACGAAAGTGAGCATTTTCGACACCTCCTTCAACGTTCGACAATTGATTTTTGTTGTTCAAAACATGTGGAACCCAAGTGCCGAACTTCTGGACTTTTCCCATTGATTTAAGATGGCGGTATATAGTCATGTGACTACAATTCATCTGCTCAGCCAATTCTACGGTTGTTTGAAGGAGATCTTCATGAATAATATGGTTTGAGCGGTCCTCAACCGAAGTCCACTGGTCGTCCGGAATGCTCCATTTCTTTCAGGTCGAAATTACCGTCTTTGAAACGCAAAAACCATCGACGAGCCGTCATTTCATTCATAGCATCTTCACAGTACACTTCACAAATATCGCGAGCAGCTTTATTCCCTTGATTGAACGCAAACAGAAGGAGGTGTCGAAAATGCTCACTTTCGTCTACTTGATATTCTATTTTGAAGGCTTATAATCAAATAAAATAATACATGTAACGTAAAAGCAAACACAATATCTTATAGAGCAAAAACTTTTCTTTCGAATGACGTATAACCTTAACCGTTTTGTTTTACTTTTGGTGCGCATTTTTAAATGTGAAAAAAAAACCGGACACAATTTATGTTAACACCTAATAATAAAAGTAAAAGCTCGAAACGATTGAAGTACAAAAATATGAAAAACAAAGTGTTTTTAAAAAAATATTTTTGATTTGACTGCAGAGAATTTTTTATATTTTATTTATACAATAGTTAAGGCATTAACACTGGAGATTTAAAAACATTGTAATTTTTTTAGTCAAACACTGTTCATTTCACTTAATACACGTATTTAATGAAAATAAAAAGTTTTTGAACTTTTTTACTAAAATATTCGATGTTTGACTGTAAAGAGTTCTTTTTATTACAACAAGTTGTAGTGTACCGTATGAATAAAATGTTGTAAAAAAAATTATATATCATATATAAATTTTGAGAAAAAAACATTATTCGATATGAACATAACATCAAATTAAATAGTTATCTAGTACCTTATTGATAGAATTGAGTCATTTTTAAAAAAAAAATAATTTAAAGAATATTTTTTTATCTGTCATAGATTAAAATCTTTTGATGTATCTAAGATGAACTGGTTGGCTGGTGACCAGATCCACCATATTTAACCATGTACACAAAATAATAAATATAAATAAAAATGGTGTTTCATTCATATTATCGCTGAATTGTTACTAGACAAATTCTTTGACAAGACTGGGACCTCTTGTTTAAAAAAAATGTAAGCACCATGAAAAATCGAACCCGAAAGTACAGGGCGGAAGACTAACGCCTTTTCAGATACAGAGAGCTAATAAATCTATATATCATATTATCAAGAACTAACCCTTGATACAGTGACATAAAGCTACATATGAAAAAGCATTTTTCGCAGAGGATAATCCCAGCTACGTTAAATATTTATTTTAGAACTTAAAGTGACATGCTCAAAAACTCATTTCTTTAAATCCTATTTCAATAAATACTCTTACCAAATAGCGTGTATCGATAAAAAACAAGGTTAATGGGGACCTTAAACATTTATACACAAACCAGAGAGTATCAAATGTGCTGAGACAATAGTCCAAAAGAGTATTTATGTAATAACTTTGATGCATTGGGAGTGTAACGTAGACATAAAAAAATGACTAAAAGAAGCCTTATTTATGCTGTAGAAATGTGTGCACTAAAGTGAATTTATGGAGTGGCAATGTATGACAAAATATAGAACGAAGGAATAAGGGATGAAAGTGATCTCAAAGCTGACTGACGTTTTGAGTAAGATGAAGAAGAGCAGTCTGAGATGGTTAGGGCAAATAGAACGAATGAATAAAGAAATATCTACAAAACCAATATATAGTGCCAATGCGAATGGAAGACGTGGTGAAGGAAGACCAAGGAAAGTATGGTTGGATCAAGTGAATGATATTTTGAATGGTGAAATCGTTAAAAGTTAAAGAAACCGTAGGAGTGTATGAAAAGATATGTGGGTGCAGAAAAGGCAAAGGATGTGTATCGAGATATGAAAATCGGGTGCTCTGTCCTTGCCTACCCTGATGACAGGAAATGGCGTGATGTTATGTTTGTATGTTAAAAAAAATTTAATGTACCATTTTTTTAATAAAAAATGAAATAAGGTTTTGAAATATATCAACCCTTATTAATGTGAGATAATTAATCAGCATCATATTAACTAATAATCCCGAATCTTCAACATTTTGTGAAAAAAATATGTAAACACATTCACACAACATTTTTGACAAATATGTCCAAATTGCGGCTGTTTTGCTAAAACGAACGCAAATTATGCCAACTCAGCCTCTTCACATATTTCAAAATATATTTTATAATGCAAAGTGCTTTGCGTGGTTGTTTGAAAATTATGTAATATAGAAAAATATGAAAGAGGAATGTGATATACGTCGAAATATGGATTTCCACGCACGCTTCCAAGAATATCAGTATCCATCAATCTTTTGAAAAGAAAATAAATTTCTTGAAATCTTTCAATCAAATTGAATGAATAAATTAACTCGAAAAGTTGGCTAAATTTCTCCAGTGTTTTCTTGTTCCCTTGACTCATTGTTCGTTGGACCAACTTCAAAACGAAATCCTTGACGCTGGATAAGTCTTTTTTGTTAGCAAATTAATATTATGTTTTCAATGGGAAAGGATCTGTGATTTTCAATTATCGTTTCGCACAACTTTTGAAAAATATCCCTTTTTACTAATGGTTTCGGATTGAAAAATTGGTTTGAAAACAGGAATAATATTGACGCAAATAAGTCAGAAAGATTGTAACTTGTAATGAAATCTATTTTTTTTAGTTTGGCCAATTGATATGGAGATTGTGTGGACTTCCAATTGACTTTGACTTATTACAGATTACAGTTAACGTATTTTGATGAATTAAATCAATTGTATTGAACTGCGAAGCTGTTTGTCGTTTCGAACTTGTTTTGTTCTCGGTTTACCTTTTTTTCTATTGCATAAGACTGCTCAATATTGATCAATTAATATTGACACATTTTTGTATAAAAATTTCATCAAAGACAAAAATAGATAAGTTCATAAAAAAAGACACCATAAAATTAAGTGATGCTGGTGTCTTTGTTATGTTAAACGGTAACATGTGTGAATAATGAAAGATTGTAGCGAGTGAAATAATTCTGCAGTTTAGGTAGTTTTTCACAGATTATGGAAGAGTTAAGAGGGATATAGAACGGTGTGTAGCGATAGGAATCAAAGTCAATTGGACACTAAAACATATATCCTCGAACTGGACAGTATCAAAATATGATAAGAGGACAGTCCACAATAGTATTTTAGTGCCAACTTTGATGTATGTGAATCATAGACGTGGGAAAAGAATAAGGGGAGACGAAAAGACGTGAGAATATATGATAGAATACGGAATGAAGTGATAATTGATGAACGTGAACTTAAGACTGGTGTGTTAAGTAAGGTGAAGAAGAATATGATGTAATAATTTTGGCATGTTGAATGAATGAATGAATAAATATTAACAAAACAGATTGATAGTGCAAATGAGAATGTAAGACATGTGAGAAGATAGCCAAGGAAAGAATAATTGGATCAAATTAATGATATTCGGAAAGAAGAAAACGTAGAAAATCAGAGAAATTGTTGAATGAGATGGTGTATTGATGTAGAACAAGCTGAAGGTGTGTTTCGAGATAGGAAAGTATGCTAGTCTGAAAATTCTACCTATCGCGACAGGGAAATACCGTGATGGTATGTATGGCACCATTTAAGCGACTAGGACATTTCAATTTATTTTTTTTGGTTTCGGCAATTAAACTTGAGGTAATTTGTAATATATAGTCTTTAAAATCTGCACAATTTGGATTAATTATTTTGAAGTTCATTTGGCTCTATAAAAAAGTATTTTTTTGGTTCAATAAGATTTGCTTCATTTTAATATTCAGTAAAATTGGGAGTCCAAATTCCTAACACCCGTTGTTTAGTGTAAAATCTGGCCGACTTAGTTTCAATAAATAATATTTTATGACAATATATTCTAACCAACCAGAAAGACGTCAAAAAGACCATAAATGAGCTATGCTTTAGATATAATTTTTTAACTCTTACACAAGAATCTTGTTCGTTTAAATAAAGCCACCTCGGGGGGGGGGGGGGTGTTATTTTATTCATAAATTAATGCTCATAAGCGCCAAAAAATCAATTCACGTGAAAAGATATCGGAAAGTGTTTTTCAGCAGCAATACAAATAATAAATCACTCATATTCTTTACACGTTTGGCACCAAAAATGCTGTTTCTGATGTTTTATGCTTTTAAGATTATAACGACATGATACCCATGTCAGTTTATAAATCTTGTTTCTTCATGGATTATCCCAAAAAAAATTCAAAGATCTTTACTTGCAGACAGCGTACTTCTTCAGCGCTCATTAAGACTTGCTGAAGTTTAAAAGATTTATTTCCGAAAGAATAAAAAATACCAGTTTTTATCATTTTCTATGGAATAAAAATCAAAAGTCTATTGAGATGGTAACTTAAGATTGATGACAAACCTATAAAACAAGTAAGGGAATTCAAATATTCTACAATGCTCTATACGCAGAAATAAAACGTTTTGTAAATAAAGCCACTGCTGTCCCCAAATGCCTCGAAGCTGTAGTCTGGAATAATTAATACATGACTGTTTGAGGCAAATCTTGACTTATGGAATAGAGTCTATTACGTGTCACATAATTAGTCGACACGACAGTCATATATATCTCCATTCTCTTGTGTCATAACCGTGTTACGTATCATTTTTTTTTTGAATTTCAACAATCTTCCTTTATAAATAACATAACAGAGACTGGAACAGATCCTACAAAACGAAAAGTATGCTCAGAATTAATTAAATTAACTCCCGGAACCATTGAAGGAAACCTATTTAAATATGGAGTAAGATAGTCCCGTAGTAGTTCTAGTAACAATTGAAGTAGAAGATGTTATGAGACGGGGTGAAAACTGCAGAAGGCTCTTGTGAGGCCACGTGGAAAGGATTAATGGTAAAAGTACTTCCTGAATACTCGCTCGCAGTCGTATGCCAGGAAGACCTTCAAATAAATGGTAGATAGTTGGGAGCTACCATCTCAAGAAAAGCATTCATGGTGATAACAGATCACATGTCCAATTTGATATAAAAAATGTTAAAAAGCATAATCTTGTCAGGCCATTCCACTATTGGGATAGGCAGTAAGTATGAAGTGCTAAACTTCATACAACCATAAATGTTATTAAACGATAGCTTCTATTTTTCTCACTCCCTACCTTTTCTTTTTTCAAAATTTAAATATCTTGATCCAAACATATTTTTTTGTCGTCATCACAAATGACTTCCGCTTATGATTGTATTATTTTTTTTTATTTAGTCGATATTTCACCACCCAGCTTGTATAAACCACCTTGACGTGCTTTTTATTTTAACACATGAGCTTTTAGCTTACATTAATTTTTTTATGTTTAACAAGAAACAATAACAAATAAAAAAGAGGTCCATCTTACAAACAGAGATGTTGAGTATCACTGTTAATAAATAACAAAATGTTTTTAAATTTAATAACAATGAGAGATTCGAGCAGTTTGTTTTATTATGAACAAAAAACTCCTCAATGCGTTTTGTTTCAGAAACAAAATTAACTGAAAGTTTTCTTGTTGTTAATTAAGCCTTCATTTTGACAATCGATTGAAATAATTATTTATGTAGGATGGAAGTTAAAAGGAAACTCGTTTTGTACAACTTTCATTCATTATTGGGAATTATAATCCAAAATTAAAAGAACTCTAACAAAAGAAAGGTGTACAACATTTTCAAAATTTGCAGATTCAGATTTCACCAAGTTCCATAAAGCTCTTGTATTCAAGTGGGCGAAAAATTCTTGAATATTTTTTTATTTATATCAAGATAACTAAAAAAATTATTTGATTAAAATTTTTATTTACATACATATCTTTCACATGAAATTGAATTTTTTTTTCGAATATGTCTGGGATTGTACCTGGGAAAAATTAAATATCGACTCTACTAAGATCTTAAAGATAGGCCATGAATTAGTCATTTAAATAACTTGAAATTTCACAAATGTCACTATTATATGTATGTATGAACTTTTTTATTCTGGTACACTCAAAGGAATTACTATAGGCATTTTTATTAATGGTTAATTATAAGGATTTGGTAAAATATTTAGACTATTGCATTTTCTTGAAAATATAATGTTTTTTTTTCTAGCAGTCACAATTGATAATATAATTTATGCTCGGAGTATCGGTCCGACATTTGGACACCTTACTCCTTCATTGAACATTGTGAGATGGACGCGAAATATTTTGGGTGATGGAGAAAAGCATGGTATTAGAGAGGATCATTTATATGAAATTTATTTTAATATTCGTTCGTTTTTTTTTTCAAATATTGCTTTCATACACTATTTGAAAGACACGACCATGGATACCAGTAATAATTATGAAAAAAAAGCTGATTGATTGGAAAAAAAAAACACTATAAAACAATTAATCCGACAGTCGTATTTGCATAAAAGTGTTCAATAAATATCATGCATTCTTTAAAAATAAATCCAAGAACTCACAAAATTATATTTTGTTAAACTTGTCAACTCAAAGTGATCTAAAACAATAACTTTCTAAGAAAGCTTTTAAGCTTCAAATAAATCAAAACAAGTCTGCAAACGAACCCAAGCATGTTAATCACTAGACCGACAAGCCCTTTGGTGTTATTTTAAAGAAAGGCCAAAAGTTTGTCACTCCTCCCCCCACAATATCTCTAGAAACGAATCAGGTTCATTAACAATGTGACGTACTGTCGTAAGAAAATTGGATAGAGTCATACTTTATTGAAGAATACCCTCCCCTCGACTGACACTATACGAGAGTAACAATATGATAACGATGGCATCAGAAGAACTTTAAAATTTTAAAGTCTCCAATTTTTTCCCACATTTTTCGGATTAAGTTGTTAAACTATCCTTGATCGATACAATACCAGAGTGGCTGATAGCCTATAAGTATCAAATTAACTGCAACACAAGATTAATATTCCCATTGTCTGTGATTGATCGTGTCTCATCACATGGTCAATTAGTATGCGCTCAGCGAGAGCTAATTCTAATTGCATAGGAGCATCGAACGTGGTGTTTGATCGCTCAGAGTTATTCTAAAACATATTGCATTGAAGCGCTGATGAAAAGAGATTTGTTAAAACGAGAAACATACAGATGAAACGGGGTTTACTGGTGTAATCCAAAGAGCAGCTAAACTAAAGTCATCACCTTTTATTCGAGGCTTTTCAGGAATGGAATAGTAACTTTTAAAAATGCCTTTGAAAACAAAAACAAGTTACGTCATCATTGAACTGTTTTTTGTTTAATTTTACACATGGTAAGGTTACACCCAATTACAGAAAAAAATGCAAATTTAAAAAATCAATAGTCAAATGTTTCCATATGTTTTTCCAAAATTTCCATGGGATGTGCCGATGATTGTAAATTGACTCAGTTATGCTTACCAAGTTCGTTGATAAAGTCAGTTCTCGATTTATCCACCAATATATGGAAGATATCAATATCAGAAAATCAATTCAATGTTAATCCGTGTGCGAGTGGTAATACTCTTAATAGCTCAGCAGGTGATATGAGACGGAATATGTTACTATTGTCAGGTATAATTAACGAATGTTTATCCATCATAAGAGGTTCGCCATTTTTTTGTGTAAGTAATTTGTATTTGTACAAATAGGCTTGCTTAAGTCAAAAACCTTAAATATGAATGTAATATACAAAATGTGCCAACAAAATGGATGTACACTTGAATGGGTTATTAATTAAAAAAAAAATAAACTTTATTAACATTTAAAGGTCATAATTCAAATTAAAGTACAATATATAAATGTACTTTATGCTATCGCAAATAAATTCATATTCATTGGGGTCCAGGGGCTTTTGATAACGTGGATTCAAAAACAGCATGAAGTAGTTTATATGTATCACGCCTTCCACTCACATCTGCGCAATATACTATATACTATATTGTATATGTTGATTTATTTTTTCTTCATCCATTCGTTTTACATGCTCAAATCCTCTCAGAATCGTTTATTCACATAAATTTAACATTATTCACACAAATATACATTACGAAGGTGTGTTTTGAGATGAGTTTAAACATTTCGATAGTTTTTCTCTAAAATGTGTTGTTATATTTTACATTGCATTTAAATAAATGTGTTATTTCAGGAAAAAAAAAAGATATGTAAGAATTAAAGTGGACTGAGTCTGTCAATAAACGCATAAAGGTTACAAAGAAAACAGTTTACGAGAAAAACACATAACAGCAAGATTAACTATTTTATTTTCAATCTAATCGCTGGAATTCATTTTACATTTGAAAAATTATTTAGGTTATTATTCGTCCACCATTCTTAATTTTCTCGTTTTCGAAATATTTTTCTTAACAAATTAGCATATCATTTAACACCTTAATATAAAAAAAAACATATTCCATGGCTAAAAATGCACCCATATACGCGTATCTCTAACGCGCACATCTTATCCTTCTTCTTCTTAAACTTTCTGTAGACTCTCAAGAGTCTGTTACTGCAGGATTGTCCTCCTGTGATGCTGAGCTCCAGCTATCTGTCCATCGTTTCGGGGGTATCCCTGGTGAACGCCGTCCATCCGGCACCCCATGCAGAGCTATGTATGGAATTCTTGTGGGATTCATTCTCTGTACATGTTGGTACCAGTATCGTCGACACTGTCGTCCCCATCTGACTACATCTTGGACCTCACAAACCTCTCGGATTGTGGTGTTCCTTACACGATCACGCAAAGTCTTCCCAGCAATAGCGCGCAGAGTTCTCATATCTTATCCGATATTCGTAAATCCACTTTATAAACGGGGCGGTTCATCGTTTGAAATACTGACAAATTTTTAATAAGCAACTTGTATTGCGAATAATAATTCTTGGAAAAGGTAATAAATATTTTCATCCGTACTTTCAACATTTGTATCCTTTTGCGATCCTTGGAATGGTGGTGAATCCTTTGATGTTCAAAGCACAGGAGCGAATATGTATGATAAAGCAAATTGAAGACGTGGATAGAAAACCATATATTTTTTTTATATTTATTTGTATTTTTTTAAACTTAAGCACCATATACAAGCTCTATGGTTTTATTAAACTTCTCGCTTGAGGATCGTGGTTTAATTCACATTGGAACCCAGATTTCTTTGAAAAACAATTCTATCATGGTTTTCACTTCAAGCGAATTTATCACCTATCCGGTTTGTTCGAAGAGATGTTCACATGGAGATAAGCCTGCCAGATTGTACTACATACAACGAAAGATTTGTATAAATGTTTTCACTGAATTGCAAAATATAGTTTTTTGAGTTATTGCTATTTATTATAATTTTTATATGAATTCGAATTTTCGATAGATTAAGAAATAATCGGATAAAATATTATTTTTTTAAGAGATATATGTTTTCAGCAAAAATTAAGAAAATAATCTTGAGATAATTTCGCCACAGTGATGGATTGAGTTACGAAAAACTGACGTATTTACTTACGTAAAAGTCTGAAATTGAAAGAGGGCGAAAAAAAAACGGGAAGAGTGGAAGGAGATAGTTGTATAAATTTTAACTAAGAAAAAGGTAAGAAGTATGAAAAAATGTTCAATAATTTATTTGATGTATGTAACATTTAAACTATACTCTCTTTGAAATTATATCTGTACGTGTAATATTATTTACAAATAATTAAGAATAAATTAAAGGCACGACTAATTAATAATTAGACTAACCCTGAATGATAAAAGATGTTCACATCTTAAAAGATAATAATAACTAGGTGTCCGTGAGCAAGTCTAACTAGAAAACATAATAATTTTCAGAATGTGAATTAAAATTGAGTGGAAAAAGGGAATTTCTGATATGAGATTTTTAAATAATTGTAAAAATATTGGTACTTTGGTATTTTGCAGTACGGTATTCATAAATCAATATTTTTATAGTTATATTAAAAAAAAACTAAATTAGTATTTTATATGCGTTGAGGGTTTTTTTTTATTAAATTGATTAAAAATCTGTTAAAATTAATTTAAAAAAACCCGTGTTCTTAAAACAACAGCGTATAAAGGCATTACTTATTTATTGTATTAATTAATTTTACATATACATACATAGATAGCATCACGCCGTGCCCCTTACGGGATGGGTAGAGAGAACAGATTTTTAAACGTTTCTATTCAAGCACAAACCTATCGCCTTCTTCACATTTATACATCATACACAATCTTCTAATTCATACTTTCTCACTTTACCTTATTTCAAAAACTAGTTCATTTGATTCAACTACGTTTCCTTTGATCTACGCAAGTCTTCCGCTTCTGACTTATATACTCACTTTGTCATTTATTTCTTCATCCTTCATTCTCTCTGCATGTCCTATCATAAAGTTCCTTTCTTCATATTTCTTCATATCCATTATATCCATGCGTTAATTTCTGATATCTTCATTTGGCTTTCTTTCAAACATTGATACTCCACGAACTTTCCTTGGTGCGTGCATCTCCACATAATATTATTCTTACTGTTATCCTTCTTCCATCAAGTCCAAGTTTTACTTCCACATAGTATGTTAACGTAAAATAAACAACAAAAAGGTAAAAGAAAACAAACATTTTCAAGCGAACACTCAAATTACAATATACAAAACAGAGTTTTTTTGGTTGCCATTGGTCGTTATCCCAGTAAACTAGACTTTATCCTGTATCTAACTGAGGCCTTGTGGTCTTGAAAAAAATATTTATTGTTTATACTGAATGTGGATTCTTCAAATAGTTTATAAAAAATTCTCGCTAACTTGATAAGTTGTAAGACCTTTTATATTTTATAAAGCAATATATAATACATACATTTGCCAAATGCTATACTCATATCAAAATAAATTACTTTAGAACTAATCCAATTGCTATGTCAAAACTATAAGCTAACTTTATTTTAATTTCCTATATGTATTTTATTTTCAATAAAGTTGTGAGACCTTATAAGGAGTATTAATAGGAGTTAACTTTTGGCATACGATATTATTTTACAGAAATTAACATCCTATCCCATAATCTTTCGCAAAACTTTACTAAAAACATATTTAATAAAGTTGTGCGACCTTATAACGAATATATATCACGTGAGTGTTTTTTTGACGTACGGCATCGTTTTACAGAAATTAACATCACATCTCACAATCTCCTACAAAATTTTACTAAAACATATTTAAGAAACCGGATATGCTGAGAAAATCCAAGAGTATTTGTGAATATTAATTACAAAAACACTTACCCTATATGTTTTGCGCTTGGCCTACAGAAAATATCAGTCGGTTTTGTTGATTTATCTGGTGATAGCAATATCCTTTGTATTTCAACGCATCATACATTATTCTACACACCATCTTTTGCATTTCACTTGAAGCAACTTCCTTGCACATTTTGATTTGCTTCATTCTTATTAATGTTTAAGAAAAAAAACGAAATATAAATTTCTTATCTTAAAATATTCCTCATGCCTACCTCCTTTACAATTCCTATCCTTATCCCAACTTCCCCTGAAATAAATATTTTGTTTCAACTTTTTTTGATAATGTTCAATTCATAATTTAAAGAAATTATTATTTCTGTTACCGATAATAATTTTAGAAGAAAAACTGGTTGATTAAAATAAATTACTTCGAAGCAATAATTTTATGACATGTACTTACGAGTACATGAAAGAGTTAAATTAAAAATATATGAAAAATAATAAAAATATTTTTAACAGGAAAATCTAAACGTAGGCTAAATCATTTATCCGCCCACATTCTCAATTGTAGCTTATTTCGAAAAGAATATACAAACATTTTCGTGGATGAATTTCGCTTTCGTCCCAGAAGGTCATGGTGGAAAGGCTTTATCAAAATACAATGCCTTTTAATAAGATGTAATACGGATTTCAGATGACTGTCTAATGCGGCTTGAATTATTGTAAAGGGTTCTTTGTGTAGTTTTAAATAAATTCCAGTCTTCAAATTCATAATGAGAAAATTTGGGCCAATTACAAAACATAAGAATAAAGGCTTCTCTGGTTTTGTGCTATATAAATAAAAACCAATTTTGTCTAAAGATCATATGATCAGGTGGCATAGTGAGATATATCATTACTCAAAAGATTTTTACCCCTTAAATTGCAAGTGAGAAAAATTTATTTTTACTAGCTACTTTTGATGTTCTTGACACAGTTTTGATTTTTAGTAGAATTTTTAGAATATATTCATATTTGTAGTTCAATTTGACATACACGGTATTATTAGACTCTTTTGAAAATAATCCGTATTGAAAGTCATTTTCGATCCAAGGCTGTTTTTTTTTGTTTTGGGATTTACAGAATTTTCAATATTTTGAGATATTTACAAACTGATTGAATATTTTGGAACTTATCTGTTTTTTTATAATTACGATATTTTCGGTGTATTCAATATATAAAGCAAAATGCGTCAGTTGTAAAATATGGAGGTTTATTTTGATTCAATGAAAAGATAAATAACTTTTATTACATTCTTATTAGAAACTATGACAATATAAAAACATTAGTTTTATTCATCACAAAAACTGCCTTAGATTCAAAGAAATGAATTAAAATTTTAATATTAAAACTTTATATTTGGGAATTGAACTTTGTATTTGTGTAGAGCTGATACTAATAATAATAAAATAATCTGATGCAATAGATACATGGAGAGAAACAAGCTTAAAATCTGCTGAAATTGTGTCTTAGATTGCTTATCAAGCAACGTTTAGGAACTCATTTCTAATTATTAATTTAATTTCTATTTTCCCTATCTCTGAAATATGTTAATCAGCCTCCTCAAAAAAGAATATTAATAAAGAATTCTTCTACCTTTGACGTCATTGAGGCATTATATTAAGCCTTTTATATATGTTAGAACGGCGTATAATCTTCTAAGTAATCCTTCTAATCCCCCATTATTGAGTCCTGAAATGAATTCTCAAAGAATATTAAGTCCTGAAACCAGGAATCTGAAAGCAATCAACATTAAATCATGATCTTGGAATTACATTGATCAAGAGAGGGTCCCCTGAAGTGGGTTTGCTAGGTAGTTCAAATAATTAGGTCAAAAGGATATATTAATTATTAAATCACTGACTGATTTGCCTTCAAGTGCTTTCTGAAGCTGCACACGCCACTCCTATTTGTAACAGACCATTCCATACCACAGGATCATCAACGCCAAAAGCCCTATCATTATTACTATTGGTGATGGAACCATATGGAAGAACATGACCGGAAAACAACATTGCCTTCAGCCCCATTAAGGAAACTTTATTTATTTGATTTTGTACTGTGCTTTTCTTCTGCGTAATAATCGAGAGCAACGCTCGGTATGGTAATTTTTTCAACAATTGCCATCCTATTTCTTTGAGACATCTATTCTTTTATTTTTTTGTTATTTTGCTCAAATATTATTTTCCTTTACTTAGTTAAAGATGTGGTCATGGATACCGATTATTACTTTAAAAAACTGGTTGATTGAAATAAATGTCTTTAAAATAATAAAAACCCATCGCATTAATTTATGTTCACGTAATAAATAAATAATTTAAAATAATAAACCATTGGGTTAAGAACCACTGAAGTTACCCCAGGTCTCGTTTTTTAACATTGTTTTGGTTTATATTGTTATAACGCTTTTGTTTTATAATGTAAAATCTGGTGGGCTAATTACAATACGGAACGAAGAGATTACCACATGGCAATAAATCCACCAGGCGATCTATATAAAATAAAAATGAAATACAACTTAGTACATGCCTAATGCATGAGTATTGTAACAGACAATCTTTTTGACTAGATAAGGAACATTTTAAACTTTGATTTCGTTTACAATTTGGAATCGAACCCGAAAATCCCTAAGAAAAGTCAAAAGACATACACACTATGCCAATAAGGTCACCGTTTATATGATAATATTTTAAATGGGATTCTTTTTACTGTAGATATATAAGATTTAAACAAATATTAACCCTTTCTGTACGAAATTTTTGTTTTTAAAGGTAAATATATTTTTTTTTAATATTTCAAAAATATATTTTGAGATACATCAGAAAAACACATCAAAATTCAACCGGTTCTAAAAATTATCGAGAGTAATGCCAACAAAACAAAATAAAACAACTTAAAAATAAACAAAGCTTATTAAAACAAGTATGCCAATATGCTTCGATATCTCTTAGCACCTGGCAAGTTTCCTGAGTGGTTTTGAAGGCTTTTTTCACCTGAATTTATTGTTTTGACGTTCAATAGCTGCCTTATATCAATGGCAAAATAGCACAGTATATTTTAAATCCAAAATGACTATTGATTTAATATATTGCCTTTTTTTAGCATCACAATTTTTTAAATATTCTTGTGTAAAATTGTGTTATGGCCTACTTTCGGAATAATTATTATAATGTGGCAAAATGTTTTATCACCTTCTCAAGGAAACGTTACATCATAATATTTGATTACAAAGTAAATTGAGTGATAAGGATGATAGCATTGGGGTTTATTATAAGAACCTGTAATGTATTTCATAACCCCATTTCCATTTAAACTCTGTATAACGTGATTGTCAAATATGGAATTCAAAATATCATATAAATTTTCATATATGTTATAACGATGGGAATGGGCGCTGGGAAAATTTGTGTGTCATGTAATCTTCAAACGCTCATGCCACTGACTTTTTATGTAGAAGCATATGATGTGCTACTAAACCAATTTTTTTCAGACCATCGTATGTAATCTTCGAACGCTCATGCCATTGACTTTGTACATAGAAGCATACGATGTACTACTAAACCAAATTTTGTCAGACCGTCGTATGTAATCTTCGAACGCTCATGCCACTGACTTTGTATGTAGAAGCATACGATGTGCTACTAAACCAAATTTTGTCAGACCGTCGTATGTAATCTTCGAACGCTCATGCCACTGACTTTGTATGTAGAAGCATACGATGTGCTACTAAACCAAATTTTGTCAGACCATCGTATGTAATCTTCGAACGCTCATGCCACTGACTTTGTACGTAGAAGAATATGATGTGCTACTAAACCAAATTTTGTCAGACCGTCGTATGTAATCTTCGAACGCTCATGCCACTGACTTTGTATGTAGAAGCATACGATGTGCTACAATACCAAATTTTATCAAACTGTCGTATGTAATACTCAAACACTTATGTCACTAACTTCATATGTAGAAGAATACGATGAGCTACAAATCCAAACTTTATCATACCGTCATATATAATATCTAGCCATTGTTAGACTATTTCTATATTTACTAAATTAAGAGAGAGCGTTGCCTCCATGCAACAATAAAGCAATATTTTAAACACTTCAGACACTAACTTTCTCTCAATAAAACTTACCCGGGTCTCAGCGGCATATGAAGAAAATACAGAACAAGTACTCTTTCGTCTCAGATCGCGATGGGTTCAATAATAAGGTGTACTAGGCCTCCAAGATATTATCTATGGGACAAGGGGAACAACAAAGGAAAGACATAAATTTGTAATAATACTTAGTTTAATCCAATGAGATTTCAATAAAAAAAACTCCGCAGTAATGCGGAGAAAAAATTATATATATTACAAAAGTACCAGAGTAGGCAGACTAATAATTTGGGCTTGCATTAAAGACTGATTCCCGCTCAATATTTATCACAAACAAAAAGGTTATGAGGTAAGGAGAAACCAACAATGATAGGTTACAATATAAAGAAATCACTCACCCCACAATACCATGAATATCGATAAGGAACGATGCGTAGTGTCTATTCTCTAGGAACTGCGGAGGAACCAGAAGATTTCCTCGCAAACGAAACCGGAACGATGCCTCTGATGACGATGATACAGCAAGCGTCCTTTGGAGCGTGGTGCTGCGCCGATACAAAACTCCTCCCTATCCCTCGGCCTGGGAGAACGATTTCAGACCCGCAGTTATTTACAGAACCGCTTATCTTAGTTTCTCGAAACTTTACTGGCTTCACGCATGATGGCGCCAATAATAATCCAAGATTATTTCTTTGGAAATACTATTCCGCAGATAAATCCCCGCGTCAAGTCTAGACTGAAGTGCGGGAAGAACTTCCACAAAAAAACTAATTATTAATTCGTACGCTCCCAACAGGAGATTATAACTCGGAACACAAGATAACTGACCGATAACTTGAATGAATCAATTAATTATTAATTCGTATTCCACCCGAACGGAGCCGGTCTTAATAACTCAACCAGCAGTCGTGACGGTATCGCACGTAATGCCCGCTAACCTACTTCCCGCCTCACACCTGTCCATTGCGCGCGTGATGCAATCAATCCCGTCCATATCGTTTGTAAGCGACTTCCGGATTGGTCGAATCTTTGGTCAGGCCGAAGCTCGACCAATCACGCCATTGCATCCGATTATCTCATAAGTGACGCAATTCACCTGCGATAGACGTAATTCTTTATACCGCGCGTTTTGGAATAGAATCTTCCAGAACCAGAGGATGATTGCATCATTCCTTGTCCTAATTACAACTGCGTCACGCTCGGACTCGCTATTATGCGTCATTATTTATCCGTTAAAATCAGAACAAAGAAAAGTACGGTTCAATTCCGTACGTAAGGGAATCCCATCTCGCGCGTATTTTTCCTTTGGATAGATTCCAAACTTCTCACCCGCTTTTTATGAAAAAATAAATATAATCCTAACACTCCATCTTATGTTATAAAAGAAAACAAAAAAAAAACAAACAAAAAAAAAAAAAAAAAATTATCCTTCCCAGAGTATAGACACATCAGCTGTAGGCAGTTATAAGGAGCAAGGGGTGTATGTCCCCCCTACTGGATACGGTCTCGTGGCCGATTTATTGGTTGTCAGCATTTGCCTGCAGGACACCCTTAATTGGTGTAAGGGAACCTAGCCGCAAGGAAACCACGGAAACCTTACGATGACAACACACTACTGAATCTACTATAGCCCATAACCTAATAATACTGAGGAGCACGGAACAATCCTCCTGTAACTCCTCACAATAATACAGAGAAATGGCTTTTCCAATACTGGTTTAACCACAGGGTAACCAGCACGGAAACAATCGCATAAGACAGCTAGTACAATTCCTTAAACAATTTAATAAACAAAACAAACAAAACAAAAAAAACAAAGACAATAGATTATAGACAAATTCACATAGGGCATGGTCACCGGATACTTCAAAGGTGATCAGATACAAAACAAAGGAATCCACATTAAATAAAAAAAACATGATTATATTATACATGGTCACCCTATATCACAAAAAGGTAGGCCGTCAATAATAACAAGGAGATAATGATTTTACATAAAGCCCGGCTGGTGATACATCAAAGTACAGAGCAGAAACAACAAAAGGAATCCACATTCAATAAAAAAAAAACACAAAATTATATTATGCATAGTCACCCTATATCACAAAAAGGTAGGCCGTCAATAATAACAAGGAGATAATGATTTTACATAAAGCCCGGCTGGTGATACATCAAAGTACAGAGCAGAAACAACAAAAGGAATCCACATTAAATAAAAAAAACACAAAATTATATTATGCATAGTCACCCTATATCACAAAAAGGTAGACCGTAAATAAAAGAACGGCAGAAGGCAATGAATTTATATATCGCACGGCCACCCGATACATAATTTGGTAAATTGTTAATTACAAAATTAAAAATTAAAGGAAATGATAAATTTACATAATTTATGGTCACCCGGTATCACAAACGGTAGACCATTAATAGACCAAAAAAACCCCCTTTCTCTTGGCATCATGCTGAGAAAAGGTTCACAACCAAACTCACTTAGCCACCATCCATCCTCTCACTAAACACTGTAGCCTTCCCCGCGGCTAATTTTGAAGATATCACTTGTGGGGCACTTGTTTAGTTATTCACTTACAGGTATTATACGAGTGACTCCACTCCTCCATTGTCAACCTCTCCCCCTCACTGTGAACAGAGATCAATCATTACAAGCCCAAATCCAGCCCTTACGCTAAGGACTGCATTACACATTTCTACAATCCCTACAGTCCGCCTACTTGGTATAATAAGTGGTAATTATTACGCAAGCCAATGTAATCAGATAAGGACCGAAACTCTTTCGAGGCGGAATTTTTTTTTTAAAAAAAAAAGACACCTTCCAGACTATTAGGAAATCTAACATTGCTAGAACGAAGCAGAACCGGCTGTTCAACGACTGTCCTACCACAAGGCTCACACCTAACCCTCTCCCTGCAATTCTAATCCATTCCTACTCTCTCTCTGAAAAGAATAAACAATGTTATTGAAACACTCGCGGTTAGGCCCGATCTTAAGCAAGACACGTCCCCCGGCCCCCAGACCGGAACCAAGAATCACGCGAATCCGCATATGACACTTGAGGATAACCAGGATCTGAGGGTCAGAACACGCGGTTGCACCAATCGAACCCTTCCAAGCCAGAAGCGCGTGCCCACCAGAACATGCTGGAGCGGCAACTCTGCTAATGCGGGTTCATGACGCCCGTGGTGGAGACAATTCAATACATCGCTGATGCACCGAAAGGACCTCACCAAAATATTAACCGGTCGAGAGGCCAGCCTCTCTCAACCCGAACTCCTAGAGGCAGTTCAGGGCCTCTGCATGCTACCTTGAGCACGAGAAGGACGATGATTACAAAAAAATTAATAATACACACAAAATACTGGATGAGTTCCGGCCATCCGTAAGCCTCATGAAGAATAATATTACATACACAAATTAATATAAAACAAAATGCTGGATGAATGTAGGCCGTCCGTAAGCCTTTTGCTGGATGTATTAGGCCATCCGTAAGCCTTTTGCTGGATGTATAACGGCCGTCCGTAAGCCTTTTAAAGAATAATATTACATACACAAAAATTAATATGAAACAAAATGCTGGATGAATGTAGGCCGTCCGTAAGCCTTTTGCTGGATGTATTAGGCCATCCGTAAGCCTTTTGCTGGATGTATTAGGCCGTCCGTAAGCCTTGTAGGAAAATAATTTTAATCACCATGTTAGGGAAGGAGGAAAAAAAAAGGAAACAAAAAGAAAATAAACACAAAAACAAAAACACATGATATTAGTACGCCATGCAGTAAACAGGAATAACAAGAAGCCCTACCTAAACAAATTTATTCCCGTGTGCGGGACAACAACTCTTCGATGAGGGGGTGGTTCACAGTTAACCACCCGAAAAGAAAACTCACAGTATGTAACGAATTACAGAAAGGAACAAGGACTACTTTCAACAGAGAAGGTGAGCCAGCCTACAAGGCAACATCTCTAAACTTGTCAATATAGTGCTATAACAAAACAGAACAGTAAATCCCAGGTTCTCATCCAGCGATGCCATTCCTCTCTATAAGGCAATAATCCCATGAACTGGTTACACCAGTATTAACCATCCGTACCACCGATGCAGGATACTACTATTCTCCAAAAAAAATACTAGGAGCAACTCCAATTTCCTTAAATCCTCGGGTCCAACAGCCCACCAATAACTCAGATATGCAATCACCGAACTAATAACAATTTTCTAACTCCTTGAGAATCCTTGTAGCGAGGTGACTCCATCTCCATTTCCATGATAACGAGCAACTAGCCTAACAAGGTTTTCCAATGTTTCAAGCAACTATTTTCAATGGATGTCTGACTAGAGTAAGGTTCAACCTTAAGAACATCCAACACGGAAGGAAGCCAACCCCTCCCTTCATTCGTATACCTGTGGATTCACAGATTCTTTACCATACGGACTAGTATCCGAAGGTAATCTTCCACATCAACCATCCTCAATGGGTCTTGCACTAAAGCAATGTTCAACCTTATGAACACCCGATACTGAAGGAAGCCTACCCCTCAGTACATAAGAAATTCTGTATTCTATACAGATTCTTTACCATACGGACTATCATCCGAAGGTAGTCTATAAACAGCAACCATCCTCCACGGGTCTTGCACTAAAGCAATGTTCAACCTTATGAACACCCGATACTGAAGGAAGCCTACCCCTCAGTACATAAGAAATTCTGTATACTATACAGATTCTTCACCATACGGACTATCATCCGAAGGTGATTTATGAAGGGGAACTATCCTATGTCCCTTCACTGATCCTCTCCTCAGAAGGTCCCCTCCTCTCATGGGGTATCCTTACATTCTACTCGAGGCTCTCAGCATTCCGTCACTCATGGTCCAGGCCCAGGCTCTGAGCGCCAGATACTCTTTGGAAAATAATAACCACACTAATCACGGGGAAGAGTACCAAACCCGTACATAGAACATATGGAACTGAATCCATACGAGATTGCCTCACGACTAGCTCACTATACATTCAACCTAGCGGAATCATGAATTCTCACTGGTAATGTTACTTGACAAAAAAAAAATCTCTACTGCCATTCATCAAAGAATCCGACAGCGCATACCTTCAAGGTATGATTTAAAATATAACAAAATTCAATTTAAGAACCTTTACTTTCCCGACCATGAATGACTCCCAATTAGGCGCCGATGAGCCTATCACTACTCTATATACTATTAGCCTTCTTATACTCCACCGGGTCACTAAATAGTGGACACCGGACTGGATCTAACCTATGCGTGAGCATCCTTTCTCGTGCGACGACGGCTTACTGCCTACGGCATGCGACGGCGGATCGAGACCACGGATACTTGGTATACCATTTGCAACAACGGATCGAGACAACGTGAGACAACGTGGTTCAACTACCTACACAACGCCAAAAGATACTTAACCGTAAACGAAACGGAATTGATTCTTGATTGGTACTAAACTCAATGGTAAAGTGAATCCAACCGCAAATGCAACGGAAACGAATATCTATTCCGCGTCTCACAGGCTAACGGTCTCAATTTGTTAATACAACGCGAGACGACGAACGGCTAAATAGATTATCCTGCGGTAACGGAGGTTATATCATGACGGAAACAGAACCGATAAAACTGGATATTACGTCTCCCGTGGCCTGACGGTATCAGTTTGTCAGGACAACGCGAGAGGACGTGCCTCACCCTAGACTATACAATGTTAACGGAGAGTCAATCGCAATCGCAACGGAATTGAAGAAGTATTCTGCGCCTCGCGGTCTAACGGTATCAGTTTGTCAGAACGACGCGAGACGACGAACTGCACAAGAGATTAATCTGTGGTGAAGAGATTCCAGTATGACGGAAACGGAATTGATAATAATATAATACGTCTCCCGCGGCCTGACGGTATTTGTCAGGGCAACGCGAGAGGACGTACTTCACACCATTAAGGTATACCAAGTTAAAGAGGATTGAATCGCAACTGCAACGGAATTGAAAAAGTATGCCGCGCCTCGCGGACGGACGGTATCAATTTGTCCGCACGACGCGAGACGACGAACTGCACAAGAGATTAATCTGCGGTGAAGGTGGTTCTATCTTAACGGAAACAAAGCCGATCGCAATGGCAACGGAATTGAAGAAGTAATCCGCCTCGCGGTCTAACGGTATCAATTTGTCAGTACGACGCGAGACGACGAACTGCTGATCAGCTACTGCGTCCACTGACGCACTCAAATCGAGCCAAGCCGAAAACGGCAAATCCTGAATACTACAACATAGGTAGGGCCGCTCTTCCCCTGAACTCGTAATCTCAATCAAGCCTTTTACAAAAAAGGAAAACTCTCCCGGTCGCTGAGTAATGCGACAAATCCGGTAACTCCGACGTACTTAATACGGGTTGGTGCCCCACCGGTTCTTTGGAAACTGAACATCTGGAGGCGGTCCAGACATATCGGGTAATATAGCCAACGGACGCGCTGGGATGGCTCTAGCCCTCCAAAGATTGTCAGCCGTCCTCGCGGGCTCCCTTCGGGTACGCGGCTGTTCGGGGCAATGACGCGCCACATGACCAGGAAGACTACACCGAAAACATCCGCGGGGATACGGATCCCGAATATTAGGGGCACGAGATACTGGAGACAGGCTAGCACCTGTTCTTGAAACGAAAGGAGTAGGACGAGGCAACCTTCCCTCATCTCTATTCATCAGCTCGAAAGACAAGCACAGCTTTTCCAACACACTGACTGATGCCGGTTGAGAGCTGACAAGAACTGAACTATATCGGTGATGTAACCCGCGCCTAAATACGTTCACCAATTCCATATCAGTCAAGGGCGAATCTAAAGACTGATTCATATTTTGTACCCTAGAAACATAGTCCGTAGAGGACTCGTCTGGTTTTTGTATAGAAGACCAGATATCCATTCTCCGCTCCGTCATAAAATCTTCAGACTCATATTTCTCTAGGAGGAGTCTCCTAACCGTGTTCCAATCCACCATTTCCCTCTTCTTACTCCTAAAGAACGTTAAGGCTCCGCCTCTCAAAAACTCCGGTAAGACCGCCGAGAGCGCATTCTCCTCGACCCCTCGCGCACAACCCAATTCCTCTAGACGCGACAAAAATTCCCTCACGCAACCTCCTCCAGAAAAAGGCTCCACTGGCCACACCGAAAAATCTAAATTCCACTGAGGGGACGAACGTGGAATACCTACACGCGCCGCCCCCTGCCCACTATACGGAGATGAACTTGCTACAGGCGAAGGTGCCAGGGTTCCCGAAACTGTCACACCCGGGTCCGTTCCCTCCAAAAACTGCGGAGCTCTCATAAGATTCCGGTAAGGTCCGCACCTAACCGGTAAGGCCACCGCCTCTGATGACGATGATACGAGACTCTTGTTATACAAAGAGGCCTGACGCCGCAACTCGTAAAAATTATTACTAGGAACTAATCCCCTTTCAATTAATTCCCCGATTAGCCTTTCCTTCGTGGCCTTCATTATATTAACTATTGGATCCATTGCGCTATCCATCCTCAATCCTATTCGTAACAGTAGGTATCAAAATTTATACCCAACGTATTTTTATCTAAACTTCCCTAAACAATGCTTTTATCACAATGTTTGATAAGAACCAACGAATTTAAACAGAACGTAACTTTAATTCAGAACTAGCAACACCCCTTTTATCGAATGTTCCGATACGAGAATCAATGAATATAAACCCAACGAAATTTTATCGACATTTACTAAACAATGCTTCCATCAAAATGTTTGATAAGAAACAAACGAAATTTAAACAAAACGTACTTAATTCAGATTAAGTAACCCACTTTTATCAAAATATTTTGATCCAAGAACCACTTGAATATAAACACAACGTAATCTTATCCAACCTTACCAAACAATGCTTCTATCAAAATGTTTGTTAAGAAACAAACGAATTTAAACAAACGTACTTAATCCAGATTAAGTAACACCCTTTTTATCGAAATGTTTCGATCCAAAAACCACTGAATATAAACACAACGTAACCTTATCTATATTTAATAGACAATGCTTTTTACAGCGCACCAACAGTGCTGCACACCGAACTAGTGAAAGTTAAGCGCTCTACCGCCTACCTATCCTCGCAAGGCGAGATTGGTTTCAAACAACTAGTCTTAAAATACCCAAAACACTGGAATATTCCACGATCGTATATACTAATCACTTATCAATACACAACTAACTAGGCACCTTCAATTTATTTAGTTTCTTATTTCGTTTGAATTAAACTATTGCTAAATGCGTATCTAATCACTTTTACGCGGCAAACTGTACTCCTGAATATCCGCAACCCTTTTAAACCACGCACGTTATGCCCCGACCCAGCAACAAAATGGCTACCCACGCTTTTATTCTACGAATTTCGCGCTAAGTTATCTGAAAAAGAACAAATTATATTTTTATACACCTTATCACCCTGTCCACCAATCAAACACCACGGAACCCAGCACACCTTGATAATACCCCACGTACGGGCGACATTGTTAGACTATTTCTATATTTACTAAATTAAGAGAGAGCGTTGCCTCCATGCAACAATAAAGCAATATTTTAAACACTTCAGACACTAACTTTCTCTCAATAAAACTTACCCGGGTCTCAGCGGCATATGAAGAAAATACAGAACAAGTACTCTTTCGTCTCAGATCGCGATGGGTTCAATAATAAGGTGTACTAGGCCTCCAAGATATTATCTATGGGACAAGGGGAACAACAAAGGAAAGACATAAATTTGTAATAATACTTAGTTTAATCCAATGAGATTTCAATAAAAAAAACTCCGCAGTAATGCGGAGAAAAAATTATATATATTACAAAAGTACCAGAGTAGGCAGACTAATAATTTGGGCTTGCATTAAAGACTGATTCCCGCTCAATATTTATCACAAACAAAAAGGTTATGAGGTAAGGAGAAACCAACAATGATAGGTTACAATATAAAGAAATCACTCACCCCACAATACCATGAATATCGATAAGGAACGATGCGTAGTGTCTATTCTCTAGGAACTGCGGAGGAACCAGAAGATTTCCCCGCAAACGAAACCGGAACGATGCCTCTGATGACGATGATACAGCAAGCGTCCTTTGGAGCGTGGTGCTGCGCCGATACAAAACTCCTCCCTATCCCTCGGCCTGGGAGAACGATTTCAGACCCGCAGTTATTTACAGAACCGCTTATCTTAGTTTCTCGAAACTTTACTGGCTTCACGCATGATGGCGCCAATAATAATCCAAGATTATTTCTTTGGAAATACTATTCCGCAGATAAATCCCCGCGTCAAGTCTAGACTGAAGTGCGGGAAGAACTTCCACAAAAAAACTAATTATTAATTCGTACGCTCCCAACAGGAGATTATAACTCGGAACACAAGATAACTGACCGATAACTTGAATGAATCAATTAATTATTAATTCGTATTCCACCCGAACGGAGCCGGTCTTAATAACTCAACCAGCAGTCGTGACGGTATCGCACGTAATGCCCGCTAACCTACTTCCCGCCTCACACCTGTCCATTGCGCGCGTGATGCAATCAATCCCGTCCATATCGTTTGTAAGCGACTTCCGGATTGGTCGAATCTTTGGTCAGGCCGAAGCTCGACCAATCACGCCATTGCATCCGATTATCTCATAAGTGACGCAATTCACCTGCGATAGACGTAATTCTTTATACCGCGCGTTTTGGAATAGAATCTTCCAGAACCAGAGGATGATTGCATCATTCCTTGTCCTAATTACAACTGCGTCACGCTCGGACTCGCTATTATGCGTCATTATTTATCCGTTAAAATCAGAACAAAGAAAAGTACGGTTCAATTCCGTACGTAAGGGAATCCCATCTCGCGCGTATTTTTCCTTTGGATAGATTCCAAACTTCTCACCCGCTTTTTATGAAAAAATAAATATAATCCTAACACCATGTTAATATAAATTTCAATTCAAAACACTCATGTTAACATAAAATTCTTCGAGGTTTGATAGATTGTCACTATTTTTTATTCAAATAATCTTTCGAATTCCAATAAAAATAATGTGAAATTAACTGAATGTATTTTTCCGACCTTATAATCAGAACGCTTTGATACCGCAAACCTTCAGACGTTATAATAAAGAATTTAACAAGATCGAAGTTTTTCATACAAACATTTCCAAGATATTTTTGAAACCTTTATTATCAATCAAATTGTTCTTTCTGGTTTAGTTTAAGTAGTTTTTTCATATAATGTTGTGCCCGTTATCAATTTACGTAACACAATTTTTAAGAAAATCATTATATATTCTTAGAGATATTTAAAAAAAAATTATAAAGGAGTAAAATTAATGTTGCAGAAATGCATGTCCTTAAGGGGATACACGGAATTACAGAGTATGTCTTATTTTTTAAATTTCTTGTCACATTAAACAAATAAATATAGAATTTTGACAACATGGAGAGAAAAAAAACCCTTTTGTACTTTGGATATGATTCTAGAAAAAAATATAAAATTGTGGAGAGACTGGTGATCTCGGAAACAGGTGAAGGAAGATGAGCATGTGAGAGGTATCTTGTGACACAGACGGATCAAATAAAGAAGATACGAATACCAGGATCATCTTTATATGCTGCATTCAATATGGCCCAGAGCTTGGAGGGATATGACAGGTGATGCGTTCGAGACAGCTAAGGACTACGAGAGATTGTGCATTCGAGACATCAGTATTGAGCACGCAATAAAACAGAGAATATTTTTAATATGTTAATAAAATTGATGTCAATTCTCTTGACTGAGTCTGATCAATAAGTTGTTCTTTATTTTTAATTTTGGTTATAATTTGAACCCTTGTTTGGATCCTGAAATTAAAACATACAATCTCAAGAACTAGACGATTCAACGGAAATAAAACTTATATAAGATACACAAATTGAAAACTTGAAGTGTTGATTGCTTCGGAAAATTGCGATACAGCTTTCGTGGGAAATCGAAGTTTTTTTTCTGACTCCCAAAATATACTCTATATTTAAGCAAATGTATGATACGATTGCCCGTTTGGGAATATTCCGAACCAATCAATTCTGTACACAAGAGAAGATAATCCGATATTACAACTGTGGGCCTAATACTGTAACACAAAAATCCGATCTAACGAACCGAAATCATGAAATACTTCTATTATTGGTCTGGCTTTAATATTTTATGGCGAATATTTTCGAGCTTTTGATAGAAATATTTCGGAAAAAATAATTGTGGTTCTGACCTCTCACCCCTTCAAATAAGTTTTTACCGGTGGAAATTATAATAAAAGCTAGATTATTTTAAAAGTGGAATCAGCTCTAGAGTGGGTTTTTTACATTCACATGTAAAAGACCAAATTTTTGGAAAATGTTGAGATTGATTTATAAACACATAACAAAACGCGTAACTAATTCGTAAGAGATGTACGAAAATAAAAAGATGACATCCGTGGTCTAGTTGATAAGACGCATGTCTCCTAACCTGAAGGTTGTGGGTTCGATCCCAGATTATTTTAAATAGGATTCCAGACAGGTTTTCACTCAAGGTCTCTTAAACATCTTTCTGATTGGCTAGAAGAGATTGCCACATAGCAATATGCTCTTCAGGTAGTACTGTAAACAGCAAAAGTGTAATACAAGAATGTGTATGTATATAGAAGAGGCGAAAAATGTGTAACATGACAGGAAATTTGGTACTGTTTTCTCTCTGCTTACTTTGATAATGAAATGGTGTGATGGCATGTGTGTACCATATGTAAGTTAACTTTATCATTACAAAAATAACATTTTTATATTTCAATGTATTTTTATCGAGAATTAAATGACAATTTATATAGTGCAATTTAGAGAGTAGTCTCTCACCAAAGGCGCTATAATTCAAGAATCGAACTCACTTTTATTGAAAGATTAAAACACTTGACAAAATACAAAATGCATCGAGTGTAAAGATAGAAAGATGACGACAGCGGATATTAGGCTGGGTGATTCCCCGCAACTGCATATTACATATATTCATACTATCACGCTGTTTCCCTGTCATGGTAAACAGAGATGAAAGAGCATCGAGTTATACATAACTTTATCTTACAACTCATACGATTTCTCTGATGTTTAACCTTTCATTCTTTAAAAATATTATTTATTTGATCTAACCATGCTTACTTCGGTTTTCCTCTTCCACAATTTCTACTCAAATTTGCACTGTATAGTCGTTTTGTTAGTCTTTCTACATGCTCCAACTTAATCAGAGTGCTCTTCATCAACGTTCTACATGTATAGTATTTGCACTGTATAGTCGTTTTGTTAGTCTTTCTACATGCTCAAACTTAATCAGAGTGCTCTTCATCAACGTTCTACATGTATTTGCACTGTATAGTCGTTTTGTTAGTCTTTCTACATGCTCCAACTTAATCAGAGTGCTCTTCATCAACATTCTACATGCATCAAAGTTCACATTTATCAATAATTACTTCATTCTGCATTATGTCATACATTATCACCCCTTGTATTATTTTTACTGCACGTATTTCTACAGCATTAGGAACCGAATTACGTAAAAATGCGTATTAAAATCTACTAAGATGATAGTCCACAACAAATATTAAAGTATGAACTTTGATGGAAGCAAGTAAAACGTAGACG